>PVJX010025487.1:0-27099 GCA_004027295.1 Dolichotis patagonum | reverse complement strand
GCCCCGCCATGCCACCCTGCTTTGGAGCCAACTGAGTATGGACTGAAACCTCCAAAAACTGTAAGAAATAAACCTTTCCTTTCCCAACTTTGGGCATCAGGTATTTTGTCTCAGCAATGAGTAAAAAGTAACTAAGACACTGCCCATTCTAACTGCTAATCACTAGCACTGAAGAGAACTCAAAATGTGGCCAGTCTTAGCTGAGGAGCGATCCACGTACAAACTGCAACCCGTATTTCAAAGAAAGTATAAAAAGAATGTAAAACATCTCAGTAATAGTTTTTATATTATTACATATAGAAATGATAAAGTTTGGATACATTGGTGTATTATTTAGAATTCTCCAGAGAAATGAGGCTAATAGAAGCTGAAGGGAGAGCAGTGGAGAGCTGGAGCGAGAGTGAGAATGAGGAGAAGAGAAAAAGACAGAAGAGAGAGCGGGAGAGAGAAATATTTATTTCAGGGAACTGACTTATGAGACCTAGCAGGTTGGCAGCTTTGAAATTCTTCAAGCAGGCCAACAGGCTGGAGACTGAGATATGAGCTGCTGTTGCAGTCTTCAATATCTGCAGGGCAAGCAGGCAGGCTAGTAGGGAAGACAGTGTCGTGGACTGAAATGTGTCTCCACAAATGAACATATGAAAGTTTTAACCTTTGATGTGTATATAGAGGGGCTTTAAATTCAGATTAAATGAGGCCAAAAGAATGAGAGGTGAAGCAATAGACATCAGGGATGTGCTTAAATAGAAAAGTCAGTGGGCACAGCAAAAACATGCCTACCTATGAACCAAGAATCAAAGTCGGGAGAGACCAATCCAGCCAATACCGTGAACTTGCAGCCCCTGGAACTACGAAGACATACATTTCTGTGAAGCCATCCTGGCTTTAGTATTTTGTTATATTTCCTGCAGGTTCTTTGTCGTAATGTTGAGGTCAAATTCCTTCTTCTTTGGGAAGCCTCTATCTTAGGTCTTAGGTATCTGAAATTATTGGATGAGGTCTGCTTACAATGAAGAGGGTATTCTACTCGAATGTCACTGAACTGAGTGGTGATCACCTCTGAAAATATTTTATCAGCAACATCTAGGCTGCTGTTTAACCAAACAACTGGACACCATAACCTAGCTGAGTTGATTGACAAAAATGAATATTACAATTAAGTTCAAGAAGATAGATTAGCACAGTTATTTCTAGGTTTTAATGAGATATGACCAATAGAAAAATCACCTCTGATGGTCCTGTAATTGGGAACTCTGTAACTGGGATATTTTTGATTAAATGGAGAGAGAGAAAAATCTATTTTAACCTGTAAAAGATCATTTTAGATATGCTTCAAAATGTAATTTTAGCTACTGAGGCAGGAGGTTTGCAAGTTTGAGGCCAGCCTGGACAACCTAGCAAGACTCTACCTAAAAATAAAAATATGTAAAAAGGTCTAGGGAAGTAGCCCAATGTGAAGGGCCTGAGTTGATTCCCAGTACCAAGAAAAAGTATGTTAAATACAGATATTTTTACAGAAATGGAAAAGTGAAAAGCAAGATGGTTTAATGCAAACACCGGAATAAATACATTGATAAAATTTTAGTTTTTCTACTGAGCATGAAAACTTGTTATATACATTTTTATTGCATTGGGACACATAAAATTGCTGCTATTTGCTAATTTTTGACTCAAGAGAACATTTTCTTATGGTTCATTCCTTTCTAAAGGGATATTTCACCATCTCTGTTCTGTGTTTTGAGAAACTCTAATTCCTATCGTCACATTGAAAAGAGGCTGAATTTGGTTGTTTGCTCTCTTAAATGTTGATTATTTTTTCTTCCTTTTATGTTTATGTGCCAATTTTGGGTCTGGAAGTTGTGGGTTTGTTGGGGGAAATGCTAACTTTGAGCAGGGCTAAGGAAGTCTCATGGACGAACAAGGATAGAGGAGTCCATGAATCTTCACGGACTTGCCGTGCTCCTGACTCCCTTTAGAGAAAGTAGCCTGAACTGGTATCTTCCTGAAAACTTTGCTGTGACACTTAGCATTTACTCACATGGAGTAAAAACTATAGGCACAACAGAATGGGTCAGAATTCAGCTGATAAATTATGTAAAAGAGAAGAAATGAGAACGTGTGTCAGCCAAGACCGCTGATCTCAATTTCTGAATTTTTCAATCCTCAGTCCTTTTCAGAGACCCTGCTGAACTTTATTTCTCTTATGTGTATATTCACGAAATGGTCTTTTGTAGTCTTCCAATAAAAATTTTCTTATTTAGTCTCATTTGAGAAAGATCTTTGCACCATCACTAAAAATCTCTCGAAACATGAGAATCAAATGGGCTAAAATAAAATGGTAATGAGTTTTCAGAAGACTTTTTGTAAGTTATAAAGATAAATATGAAAGACGGAGTCTAATCAAAAACAGTAATGTTCTTTTTCTTGTGAAGTTTGGCTTTTGGGATGAAATTGTATTTCTTGATGGCCAATTGAATTTGCTGTGAAAAATCAGCAGCCAAGCAGGAGACACAGATGTTGCTTGCAATGAGGTACAAATATATGCATTAAATGAGACTTACATTAGACAACCTGTAAAAATGTACAGGTACCCATTTGCCACCCAGAGGCTTTTGGAGTGATTCATCTGGATTTCTTTTTCAGATGGGATTAATCTGAGCCCCTGCTATTCATGGACAATTGAAGGGGTTACCTCTGATCACATTTCATTCTTTTATTGCACAGCCATAAAATCAATTGACCTAAATCTCAAGTCTTATTCCATATGACAAGGTTTCAGCCCTGTAGCAATGGCAACAAGTGATTTTAGAAAAAAATTTTTTTTTGCTAGGGTGTAGAAAACACACCGGAGAATATTACACCTGCATTTACTTTGTTACAGCCTTTTCATCGGCCTTAGTAAAGACTGAACTGGAATTAAGTGGTAAAGATCTGAAATTACATTTGACTTTCTTTTATTTCTGAATGGCAGTTTCCTCTTAGCATTCTGATACCTTGCGCTTATCTACGGATAAAAAATCTGAGACTGACCTACATTTCTCTTGTAATATTTGTTCAGTTTATTGAGAGAAGATGCCAGTCTTTTTCATGTGTTATCCTCAGTACGAGATGTCAGTGAGGTACAGAGCCACTTTATATATTTATTTTTATAGAATTTTTTATTATAAAAAGAAGAAAAAAATAAAAATTTTAAATCAAGATAAAAGGAGAGTAACAATAATTTATACATCACGTATTGTTATCTTCAGAGTAGTTACTCAGGGTATAAGATATAAGCATGACATATTGTCCAAACAAAATTAGCACAAGTCTTTCTTTCCAATGAACTATGAGAAACTAGCAGTATATATAGTTATCTTGTGTGTATATATATTTTTTTTTCTTTGCCTTTTCCCTTCCTTCCTTTTCTTTTTCTCTCACCACAGTTTCTCTTTCCTTTTGAACAGTTTCTTCCCAATTAACAATATCTATTGTACATTTTGGTTCCTACTTATTTGTTAAGTTTCTCACACTAGTGAGACCATATGATGTTTACATATGAGTCTAATTTATTTTACTTATGAGTATAGTATTATAAGCATCCATTTACCTATAAAAATTCTTCAGCTTATCCTTCTTTATGGCTGAGTACTCCATTATATATGTCTTTTTTATCCATTCCTTAGTTGATGGTCATTTGGGTTGTTTCCAAGATTTAGCTATTACAAATTGTGCTGCTGTAAACATGGATACACATATATCCTTGTGGTATGATGTTTTTAATTTTTCTTGGAAGATATCCAGAAGGAGAATAGCTTGATTCAATGGGGCATCCAATTCTAGTTTTTGAGGAATCTCTACACTGATTTCCAGTGTTTGCACCAGTTTGCACTCTTACTAACAGAGCAAAAGCATTCCTTTTCCCCCTATAGCCCCTACAACATTTGTTATTGGCTGATTTCTTGATGACAGCTATTCGTTCTTGCATGAAATGGAATCTTAAGGTTGTTTCAATTTGCATCTCTTGGATTACCAATGATGTTGAACATTTAAAAATATATTTATTTGCTCTTTGTATTTCTTCATCACAGAAGTGTGTATTCATCTCAGATGTCCATTTTGGGTTGGATCTTTGAATTAGGGGGCCTGATTTTTTTTTCAATACTTTATGTGCTGTAAATATAAGTGCCTCATCTAAAGGACAACTGGCTATAATCTTCTCCCATTCTATAGGTTGTCTTTTCACTCATTTGGTGATTTCTTTTGATATGCAAAAGCTTTTTAGTAAGATGAGATCCCATTTGTTGATTCTTTGTAGTATTTCCTGTGCAGTCTGGGTTTTGTTAATGAAGTTTTTGCCTACACTTATGTCTTGGTATTGCAATAATATGCATGGGAAGAGCTACTTTAGAAAGTTATAGAGGATAAAAAGAATATAGAGACAACATCAAGAGCCTATGCAACTGTAGTTTAGAACCAACACAACAAAATCTTAGATTTGGAAGCAAATGTTGCATTTAAAGGATTGTGTTTCTTATGTTGACTGGTAATATGCTGCCTACTATGAGGTGCATTTTTATTGTGATTGAGGATGGACTGAGGTAGTAATGAACTGTTAGGTGAGAAAAGCACAATCCTTCACTCAAGTGAACTCTGCAGCACTGACCTTAAGAGTTTGCATAGTCTCTTGCTAATTCATACAGTCATTCAATTTTTCTACAACCAGGAAGATATATTAGGGTTTGTAATGTCCCACTGGTTCCCTGTCAGCTTTCCTGGCCGTACTACTTCATCAAATATGAATTTAGAAATGAAATTAGATTTCAAGTGACCAAGACTAGGGGTGACAGGCTAGACTTCATTGTTAAAAAGTGGGCTATACAAGAAGAAATGACTCCCAAAGTAAGATAGTGAAAATGGGTGTGAAGAGGAAAAGATTTGAGGAATATCCAGGAATAGAATTTATTGAACTTAGTGATTGACCTGAATGTGAAGAGCAGATGACTTCCATGTGAAGAGGAGAGAAACAAATTCCCAAAGTGATAGCTATTTCTCTTTTAATTGATTGTTTCTTTGAAGGGGTAGCTTTGTAGCAAAAACAGATTATTGGGAAATTGATGGAGGACTTCTACAAGACACTTAGATGGGAGGTTTAGAGTTGCACAAATAAATACGAAACTCAGCAGTGAGACCCATGCTAAAGATGTGCTCCTGGAAATGGTGGTTCACCCCATCAAAAGGATGAAATCCTTCAAGGTTGGTGTGAAAAAAGAGAAAGGAGAGAATGAATGGAGAATATCACATTTGAAAGATGAATAGAAGAAAAGCCTGTGAAAACTAGGGAGAAAGCAAAGCAAAGCAAGTAGAATGTGATTCGAAGTTTACTATGGTCAACAGAACAAAAAGAGATGAAGATTTTCAGTCTATGTAGGGAATAGCTTCAAATTCTATAGAGAAATGACGATGGTCTGAATTTAGTAACACAGTGATGAGTGAGAATGCATTTTCCTTAAATTAAATGACAATTTGTTCCTTGGTTTCCTCACTAGGAAAAGGCTTAATGTGTTTACAGAGGAACTATATTCCTTATAGACTAGGGGGTCTATTTTCTATACATTTTTTATGTGTGCATACGATTCAAGGAAATCAAAGGATTTCTTTTCACTAGAAGGACATTGCCATAGGAATTAGAATGTATCTCTTTCCACCTTCAGAGCCCCAGCTGATCATAATGTATACTTCAAGTATTGGTTGAAAATATCTGTATTTTCACTATCAGAAACTGTGTGGTTTCCAATTAAAAGAGTTTATACATCATTTTTAAGAAAATAGTTTTTGTTAGTCAGATAAAGTCAGAATTGTGTTCTTATGCCTTGAAATGCTGTATAGTTTATCACAAATACGAAGTTTTACTGTGTGAGTTTAAAGTCATATAGATCTGTATTTGGATATTATCTATACTTTCCAGATTATCTTGGAAAATATGCTTATTTTTTTTCAGTTCCTATTTTCCCATAGGTGAAGTGAGAATAAAGGTATCTACTTTGTAAAATCTTTGTAAATATTTAAAGGGACAATGTACCTGACACGCAGAAACAGTTCTTTGCATATAGTCATTTCTCAATCACTGTTAAGGACTATTTTCTATTATAATCCCAAAATTAATCCTTTCCTGTTTGGGAATCCATGCTTGATTGCAGCCTTTTAGATATTTTTCTGTACCTCTCCACACCTCGCCGTCCTTTGTGTCTCGGTCTCTACTTTTTCCTCTTTCCTGATGTCTGTTATGCCCCCAGGATACACCACTTAATAAAATGAGACTTTGCCTTTGGTTTCAGATGCTTATTTCACAAACTCTGAATTTACTTCTCTCTCCTTCCATAATGAGGTCTTTTAGTGAGTACTCTGTATTCACTTTCACTTTTTTCTATTATCTATTCTGTCTGTAAACTTTGAAATTGAATTTTAGCCTTCTGAAACTCAGGTTCCTGAAATATGTCATTGGTGACAGAGTGACATAGTCACAGTAAAAATTAGTGACCTCTGAATATCCTCCTCCTCTTGGACTCTCTGGCTGCCTGTGGTACTGCTGAGAAGCTCTTCTTTGAAAAGCCTACTATGTGACTTTTCTGGATGGCCACAAGATCCTCAAGATTTTCTGCCCTGGTACCTCTTGCCTCTCCCATTCCAGTCAATGGAGTTTCTTGAAAATTCATCCTTAACCTTCTCTTGTCTTTTCTTAACATTAATTTCTTCAGTTTTATCAACTTAGAATTTTAACCATAAGTTTGTGAATGAAAGGCATTGGTGCTCGGAGCTCTGACTGTTACTCCAGCTGCATATTTCCAAATGCAGAGCCCTGGAGTGCCCGCCCTCCTGTCCTTTTTGTCTTTAAAGAAGCCTAATTCCCACTCTTTTCTTGAGCTTTAGTATTTTTCAGTAAACAGGGACCTCTTTTGTTGTACATTTCTTGTAGACTGAATGGTTCACATTAATAACTGCCTTAAACTGTGGGAAAACACTGTCCCTCAGTAGCTCATGTATTCTCTGAACACAGTACCTTGATAAATACCTCTTGTATGAAACACATATACTTCATATTAATTACTACGTCCACTTTAAAAAAGTCAGCATTGTAGATGAAAAACAAACACAGGTAAACATCAGAGTAGAAATAATACTATGCTCATGAATGGTGTAATTGTTATTGAGAATTTTTATTTATGTCTAAGTTTATTTCATAATATCAATAGACATAATTAGAATATGAAATTTAAATGCATTAGAATTGAGGATCGTGTAAAACAAACATACAAATAATTGTTTTCTCTTTTTTGTTAATCATTTTGTACTTAAATCTAATTTTATTTAATTGGTTTCTTCATAACTTTGGTTAACTAATGGATTGGAATTTTTTATGGAACTATTAATTGGGATATTTAGTAAAAATTTTATTTCTCACAATTTAAAGAATGTCTTTAACTCTGAATATAATTATTTTCATTAAAATCTACAATCAGATTGTGCAACTAATTAGAAAAAAATTCTGGGGTGATGAATTCTGTGTTGAGGAAATATTTTGTTTTGTGTGGTGTTGAGCAAAGTTTCCCTAAATTTTTGTGTTTTTCACTTCAAAGGATCCAAAATGAATCTCAAATAAATGGTAGATTCAGTAAAAAAGGAACAAAAACAATGTTTTTGGTACAGAGATACATAAAAATGCAGATTTTTTTCATATATTTGAACAATAGGAATCTGTTTCCTTTATTTGTACCTATGTACAGCCCACTGTAAGAAAGTACATGGACTTGTCTGTGTATTGTCTGGTTGAGAAATGACCAAGACTATTCTGGATAGAATTACTTGGGTGGGTTCTTGGTGATGGTCAAATAATAATTATGATAGTGTTTGGGGTTATACATCAGACTACTGAGAATCCAATTTGAATTCTATTCAGTAACTGAATTCTGTGGTGTACCAAAAATGACTTTTATTTTTACACCTCAATATCTCTATCACAATTCAAAGAAGGACTTTGATCAGACATATAATAAATTGTTTCATAATGAGAAAAATTTGAAGTAAAAACAAAGAGAAGAATTGAAAGCTGAAGATGTCTCACAGGAATTTTGCCAGGGGAGGGATGAAGGCCAAATGTGGCTGGGTTACCACAGACAGAAGTCAACAGTATGAGTATTTTATCTCAGTTGATATGAAGGGAGCATACTCCAGAGGGCATACTTCCATTTGGGGACATCAAATAAACTATTTGATGTGTTCATTAATTAACTCCTCTATTGTATCAAATAAATGCCAGCTGTGCCATGAGTCTCCAGTGATTGGTCCTAACGTGTGTGATGTTATATCCCTGATCTTTACTAAATTCCTGTCATCTACTATCACTCAGGCCTTATTCCAAGATGGCAGCCATTTGTGGGAATTGAAAGAAGTGGGCTTTATGTTTTGGGGATTGTGGGATCCATGGATATTGCCATATTGGGAAAATATTTCTGGCCTTTAAATCCATTTTATTTTCTCTTTTGCCTCTGCTTTGTCCAGGAAACACCAAGAAATTCAGGATAACCCAGTGGAGTCTGGATAGCCTGAAACTGACTCTAATTAGCCTGTCTTGTGGGAGTAGAGGGGACGGCGCCATGAGCTCCAGATGTGAATGTGGTGTCTGCTCATGAGACTATGTGCACTGATGTTGTGACATAGATGTAGGTGACAGTTGAGATGTAGAGAGTGCGACACTCAGAAGAAAGGAGGAATAGTTGTGTTTTACTACCTTTTCTGATTCTAATGCTGTCTCACCCTCTCAGTTCAAATAGACTGGTCTTGAAGTACAGAACCAGTGGTTTTGCCGATAGGCCCCTTATATCAAGAAGACATTTTTATTCCAGTTGTAATTTTCTTCTGTTCAGCCTCTTTTCCCCCTCCTTTTTATTTACAGTCTACATATTTTCAAAGATTCCTGCCTTTTTTCTGATAAAAAATTTCATGGTTTACAAATAAACATAAAAATAAATAGTAGAATGTAATTCTACTAGCATTAGGTTCTTTTCTACTAGCATTAGGTTCTTACTAATTCTTTTAGCATTAGGTTATTGAAGTGTAGAAGGAGATAACTCGGTTAGAAACAGGCTTCTTCCTTGAAGCCTGGGATACAAAAAGTAGAAAGGAGAAGGACTTTTCACTTTTCATGACATTTTCCTAGGATACAAAGTCCGACTTAGTCTGACTTGAAATTGCCTACTGCTGGTAACTATATCACTCCTCTGACCCAATACAATCTATCATCACAGGGAAATTTCTTTATTTCAAAGCTTGTTACTGTCCTTTCATGACTTTCTAATTAGAAATGGGAGAATCTAGTAAAGGTCATAAAAATGTTTAGTTCTTTGGAGAAACTTAATTTTTTTTCTCTATGTCATTTGTAGCTAAGGAATTCATTACCTAAGGTACAAAATATAAAGTCATTCTTTGAGAAAAGGAATTGAGTTGAACACCTACAAAGTATCTCCCCCTCCCAGTATCTCCACAATAAAAAGTATGCTTAATATAATTGAAAAGAGAGGCTATAAATGCTTTTGGTTCACAACTGTCTCTTGGCAGGATCATAAAGGAGGTAAAATTTGAACAATTAATGGAATAAAATTGACACATGCTTCAGCTTTCTTGGCCCTTTTGAAAAAAGTGTCAACTTTTCAGTCATCTAGAAATTTACTTCAAATTTCCACTGGTTTTCTTATGTAGAAGCAAATATCATATTCTTTTTCTAAAAAGTGAAAAAGGGAAGTGACAAAGAACGAACGTTTCATGGTTCAGTGATTACAGACTCTGTGCAGAAGGCTGTGCTGTGTTTGTGCCAGAGAGAGAAAAAGAGAGACAGGTAGGGAGAGAAGGAGATACAGAGAGAGAGATAGTAGAGGTTAAAGGGAGGAAAAAGGAGTTTTCAGTAAATAGTGCATATCTGTAGCTAAAACATGAAATTTAACCTAAAATAATATTAAAAAATAATACAGAAAAATGACTACAAGGCAGTAGTTAGGAAAAAGGAGCTGATAGAATTAAAATTTTCTACAATAATTGAAATATTCTATGGCTGTTTTAATTTCTTCTGATCAATGATATGGGATCATTTAAAAAATTCTATATATGTTTGTGTTACATATGAATATATCCATCACGGGGCATCAGCACGCATACACGTTGCCTCTGGATTCTTTTTACTTCCCCTTTCCCTCCCCCTCCTGGCCCCTCTATCACCAGGTCCCCTTCCTATTTCCACAAAACTGTTCCACATAATGCACAAGAATAGGCTCTAATTACATACTTTTAACCCAATTTATTATTTAGAATTAATTTTTGTGTTTCCTTTCATCAGGTATGAAGATGATAATGCTCCTGTCAGAAAGGATTCAGTGGAGTTAATGCTACCATTTATAATAATTAGTGAGTGAGCTAGACCATAACAATTCCCTAATATGTTTTAAAGGGATTAGAATAAATTCTATAGAAATACTTTGCCTCAAATAAGGAAAAAATGGAGGAGCCAAAGGGCAAGTGGAAAGATAATGGCATATTTAAACTATTCCCATCACAGTGGAATTTGAACTGACATTTGTTTCTTATAGGAAAATAAATTTCCTAGAATAAACCTTTGCCTGATTTTTAAAATTAAATTGATTCGTAAAATGGATCCATAAAAACAAAATTGTACATATTACTGATGTACTATTTTGATACGTGTATACATTTTATGATCATTAAACATATCTAACTCCTCAAACAACTCTCATTTCTTTATGATAAAAACATTCAAATCTTCCTTCTACTTTTTCATATACACAGTACAAAACTGCCATCTGCGGTCACCCCTGAATTTAATAGTGCCCAAGAACTTCTTGTTGCTGGCTAGCTACAGTTTGTACCTACTGATTGAGATTGACTTATTTCCCCTCATTCCAATTCCCCATCTCTAGTAGCCACCATTTTACTCTCAATTTCTATAAGATGACCATTTTTAGATTCTATATTTGAGATTGTTACTTTTTTTCCTTGTGCCTCGTTTATTTAACTTAATGTAATAATCTTTAGCTTTACCTATGTTGTTGAAATGATGACATTTAATTATCTTTTATGACTGGACAGTATTCCACTGTGTATATACACCCCACTTCTTTATTTATTCACCAGCCGATGGACCTTTGGTTCTATTTCTTATCTGTTGTCAATAATGCTGCAGTAAATATGAATGTTTCTTTAACATAATGATTTCATTTCCAGTCAGTGTATACAGAGGAGTGGAATTTCTGGACATACGGTAATTCTATTTTTAATTTTTTGTGAAACATTGATGATGTTTTTCACAATAGCTATCCTAATTTATGTTCCCACCAACAGTGCACCAGGGATCCTTCTCTTCATGTCCTTGTTACAGTTTGTTATCTTTTGTCTTTTTGAAAATGAACATTCTTACTGTTGTGAGGTGACATCTCATTGTGGTTTTGGTTCACATTTATCTGATGATTAGTGATGCTGAACATTTTTTCATGTGCCTGTTTCGCCTATTTAAGTCTGTTGCTCATTTGTCATCAGACTGTTTTTTGCTATTGAGGTTTTTGAGTTTCTTACATAGTCTTGAAATCAATACTTTGTCAGACATATAATTTGCAGGGATTTTCTCCAATTTAGTTGTCTCTTAATTTTGATGATGACTTTTTGGCGGTTCACAAGCCTTTTTGTTTAATCTAAACTTGTCTATTTTTGCTTTTGTTTCTTTTTCTATGGGGGTCTTTGTGAAGAATTTCTCTTATATTTTGTTCCACTAGTTTCATTGTTTTGAGTTTTGATTCAAATTCAAGTATTTGATCCACTAGGTTTCATTTTTGTACCTAGCAAGAGATAGGGGTCTAGTTTCATTCTTCTGCATGTGGAAGCCCAATTTTTCCAGCATCATTTATTGTCTTTCTCTGATTTTTGTTTTAAAGCTATTAGCTATAATGATGTGAAACTGACCTCATCTCTGATTTCCACAAATATGTAGCAGACTGCCTTAGTTCATTTTCTGTTGGTAGAATAGAATACTTGACTGAGCAACTTATAAGAAAAGAGATATATTTTGGTCCGCGGTTATGGTGGCTGGGAGGTCTAAGAACGTGGTGCCCGCATTTGTGGGTCTTCTGTTAGGGGCCTCAGGCTGCATCAGAACATGGTGGAAAAGCAGAAGGTCAAGTGGGCACCTTTGGAGAAAAGGAGCAAGCCATTCTGGGGAACAGCTTATAAAACCTCTGGGAGAGCAAGCCCACTACTGAGAGAAAGGCATTCATCTCTTCATGACCAATCACCTCTTTATAGAGCCATAACGGCAATCAAATTTCAGCATAAGTTTCAGGGAAGAGTTTTTAAGATGGAGTACTATGGGCTTCTTGGACTTTCCTAGAAGGCTTTACGGTCATGGAGGCTCTGGGGGATCTGACCAGCCTTACTTACTGACTAGGTACCTGTTTATATTCAACCATCAACTACTAAGGTGTATCTGCCTGGTATAAAGGTCCTACCTCTCCTGCCTAGGCTTCTACCACATTCTGATCTGTGTCTCCACTACTCACTCTTTACTGGAAGGTCTGTGGACTCTTATATATTTCCTTAGCATCTTCCCCTGCATCTAGTCTACTTCTGCACTGTGTTGAAAATTGAATAATAATTCTCAAACATCTTTGCAGAATGTATAGTAAAAGAGATAGAAATAATTTCAATTAAATATGCTATAATTTGGCATATTTGTTCATGTCAGATTTAAATATCATTCAGTGATTTTGTTTTTAAATAGGTTTTTTTGAACTTTATAAAAAAGCTATTTCCTCCAAGAAAACTTTGTGCATGTACACATGCATGTGGGTGTGTGCTATATTGCTGGATAATGGAGAAAGACTAAATACAGTTGAGAATAATAAAATATATTTTAAAAACCTCAATTAAAATGCTCTGTGTTGTTATAAAACTGCTTATATAATTATTTTAAACTATGGATCCCTTGATATTCATAACTACTGTTGTTTCCTGATATTTAGAGTCAAGAAAGGTCAAATAGGAGTCATGCCAAATAGAATGTTTGCTAATGTAGAAAGTGTGTTTAACACCAGAGCCCTAATGTCAATTACACTAGTGATATGGCTTTGTGATCTTCTTTCAAAAATAATTTTTGGCCTCTAAACTATTTTTGACAAGCTGCATCTTGATACCAGCCATGTCTCAAGGGATATAAACTGACTGGAAGTTTTGAACATCCATAAAACTGTTTATTGAATAATAAAATTATATACCAACAATAAACACTCATTTTCATGTTTGTTGAGCAATTTCTTTTAGTCAAGCCACAAAATGGGGCTCAGGAATTCAGGAGAAAGAGCAAAGTACAGTAAATTTCTGCATGGATTATATATCCAGAGCTACAAAAACAAAAACAAAATCAAACAACACAGAAACCCAAATAAACCAACCAAGCAGGGAACCAACTAACCAAATAAATCCTCTTCAACTGAAAACAAATCAAAAATGAAAAATGTTCATTATAATTAGAATAAGTCTAATGCATTTGGAGGAAAAAGACCCATAACAACAGCATGTATTAACACAGTTCTTTTCTGAAGAGTTTGTTTCTACCTCATCTCTTTTTGCAACTTTTCCTTTTAAACTTGGAATCGTTTAAGGGAACCAGGGATGGTGTATTAGTGTTTCTTCACTTACAAAGGGAACTTGAAAGAGGACCTTTAGGCTCATGCCCCCTGCTATACAGTGAGGAAATGCCTTCGGAAGCTAGGTCAGAGGAAAGGAATTGCTCCCCCTTACATGCTTCTCTTTTCGTGGCCTCAGTTGCTGGAACGTCTTTCTTCATTTTGAGCTGAAGTGAGCCTGTATGTTCTAGCTTTGCCTTAGGAAGCAATTGTCTTCCAATATTTCTTCATGTTGATGAGTTAATTAATTTATTTTAATGCATATATCTTTTTAAAAATTATTTGAGGATTTCGTGCTCCAGCTTTACATATGACTCTTAACTGCCACCTATTTAAATGAATACCTCCAAAGAACAAAATACTCTTTTCATTGTACAGAATAATGACCACACTTAAGAAACTTAACATTTAACTACTTTGTAATACATAGTTCTTTTCTTGGTGCTCCAAGTATTCTTCTACTATCTTAAATTTTTCAAAAATTTATTTTATTTTAAAAATTAATTTTATTGGTATACTATATATATGTATATGTACACACACACACACACACACACACACACATATATATATATATAATTCATCATAGGGAATTTGTACCTGTACATAATATGTCTTGATTTTTTTCTCTCATCCCCTTCCCCCTCCCTTCAATCCTTTCTCTCTCCATTTACTGAAACTTTGTTTCCAGTTCTTTTCTTCTTTTCTTTTCTTTCCTTTCTTCTTTTTCTTTCTTTTTTCTGTCTTTTTGAGACAGGATTTTGCTATGCAGTTCAGGCTGGACGTGAACTCGCTTTGTAACCCAAGCTGTCCTGGAATTCACAGTGAACCTCCTCCTGCAGCCTCCCGAGTGCTGGGATTACAGGTTTGCACTGACACTCCTGGTGTTTCCATTATGCCTTTCTATTCTCTTCTTAGGTTTTCCCTTCCTTCCCTTCCCCCTACCCCTTCTTTGTTCCCCTTCCTATTTGAACATTTTCTTCCTTAAGTTTTATTTTTAATTGACAAGTATTAGCTAGCATATATTTTACATGTATGATATGCAATGTGGTGCTTATGTTTACATTGTGGAATGATTCAGTGACTCTAAAAAATCCATCAATTCAAATATTGATTGTCTTTTGTAGTAAAAACACTTGAAAGATATTCAGCAATTCTGAAATATATAATAAATGAATTATAGTTGACTTTCTGTAGAACAGATTTTCCAATCTAACAGAACATTTGTACCTTTTGATTAATGTATATAGGTTTTTAATAAGTTTTTGTTGTATAGATCAAATATTTTGTTTCTTCAACTATTCCCTATGATAGTTCTTCTAGGCATACATTATGTTATCATTTATTTTAAGTATTAAATGTCAGTGAGGTTATTGGTATTTAATAATATAGTAATATTATTATTTTATAATTCAATATGCCAATTGCATGTGGCAATGGACATTCTAAATGCATCTGACTGTCTGACCTTCTTAAGATGGGCTTATTTTGGGGGTAAGTTTTCCTTCTATTGCAGAAACCCTGGAAAGGTGGAGTAGGGCTTATTTTCCAGTTAGACCTTATTTCCAGGGGGTACATGCTATTGTTTTAATAATACAGTTTTTACTTTTGGAAAAAGTGTAAAAGGTAGATGATCACTCTATCTGGTTAGCTAAGTTTTGTTCTACAATGACTAATTAGGGGCCGGGGATTTAGCTCAGTGGCTTAAGTGCCTGCCTGGCAAGCATGAGGTCGTGAGTTTGATCCCCGGTACCAAAAAAAAAAAACAAAAAACAAAAAACAAAACAATGACTAATTAGACAAAGACAAAAAGCATTCAGTGAGTTCAGCAACAAAAGGTTCATTAGTGACATTGCCAAGACCCCTTAATGAGCTTAGTGGAAGAAGATGCCGGGTTGCAAAGACCTGCAGAGTGCCTAGGAAATGAACTAGTGAATAGATGAGCTAGCGCATATGGAGTTTGCAGACACTTTAAAAATCTTGTCTATACAGGGAAGAAAAGGAAAAGGCTAAGTAACTAGAAAAGATGAAATGTAAGAATTTTTTTTTTAAAGTGGAGAGATACTGTGACAAACAACACTATTTAAACAACTCTTTCAGGAAAAGTGTTGAAATAAAGGAGTTTCCCCCAAACAGTGCCTCCTCTATCATCTTTCAATGCTTCCAATTTAATTTGAAAAGTAAGTTGAATGTATAATGAGTAGGGAAAGTCACCTTACAGTAACAGCCTAGAAGAAGGAACCAAAGAGTAAGCTGCATGTTTGAGGTGACTTGAACAGAAAGGACAAGATTCATCAGCCTACGACCTAGAGATCGATTTGAACTGGACATTTAGAGATGGAAAAGCTTTTGAGGCATGTTCCCCTTATTTAGAAGAAAGTTAAGTTTGAATAAATTCCTTCTCCTTCCCATACCTGTGGTGTTTTTCTGTAGAAAGAAGGTCATTGTGTGGAACCTGATTTTTTTCCCTTTGTAAAAAAAGTCTTGCGAAGTTTGTAATATGGTCAATACACCATAAATGGTAATTCATATAAAAACTTAATTGAACATGGAGTTAGGACTCAGAGACTGTTATTCTGTCATGCTTTGCACATAGCTGCTGTTCATTAAAACTGGGAAGCAGGAATAAAGGGGACGTGAAACCTAGGTGCTCAAACATATGAAGAATAAGAATGTGTTCTTTTAAATGAATATAAGATTATATTATTATATGAATATGAAAGAATATGTTATTTTGTGTGAATTAGATACAAATTAGACAAGCCTATGGATCATGAAGTAAAGTTTTACTGTGTTCATGATATACTACTAGGAAAATCTCAGAGATTAGTTATTGTTAAGCTAACTTACAAAGTGTAAGTCATGATGCTAATGTTAATTACATTATCTATCATGACAGGCACAACTTTCAGTACAAAATAAACCCCAGTATGTAGGAAATTAACTTTAGTTTTCTATATCTCAACTAGATTTTTCTTTGATTCCTCCATTCCCCCAGGATATAAGAGGCTAAAACTCTTTTTCCCTTAGGCTGTGAGAAATTTATGGACTTGCAAGTTATTGTAGGACTCCCCTTGTCCACCACACGAGGGACTGCTGAGAACCCACTAGTGCTGTTTGCTCTGTGCTCACTGATCCATGCAGTAGACTCCTGCGATGACTCTTGTTCTCCTCTCCCTAAGCTTCAGTTCCAGTGAACCTCTCCCACCCCCACAGCCAGCTTGAGAACTGGGCTACTATTTTATTGCTTCTGTTCTAATTCCTAGGAAGAGATTTGCCCTCAACATATCTCTGACTAGATTTGCCCTGGTGTCTAACATAATGACTTTATCACTTCTTTGGTTTATGACTAAGAAGATGGGCAAATAATTAAATTTGATCTCTGTCTCCTAAACCACATCAGGTTTTGCCCCATCACTGAGATTCTAATCTGGAAAGTAGAGACAATTCTTTCTCTACACCATCATACTTTTTTCTTTCTTTTAGTCTCCCTTAACATGGTATTTTTCTAGTCTTCAGGGAAAATCCCTCCTTCTGTATGTCTTATTTCCCCAGATTCATTTTTGCCCCTTAATATTAAAAGCATATAAATCAGAGACTTAAAGGGAGTTTTGTTTTTTTTTTCTCCCCACCCTACTATACCCACATCCTCAGGAAATAACTCAGAATGGACTAAATGCCTGAGTTAGTTGAGAAGGTGGAAAAGATAAGGTGGAAAATTTTGGCAAAAATCTATTTGTACTTCAGCATCTGGTAGCAATGACAATACACCGCAAGACCTTACAATTTCCTACACAACATATAGAAGAATAAAGATCCTAGACTGATCATGTGAATTTGATCATTATCCAGAAATGTTCTTCAGCATATTTTTATTCATGTACCTCTTCATTCTTTATTGCATGGGAAAATGTCTCTGTAAGTTCTTTTATGTAAACTGATGAAAATTCAGATTAATTGGGAAAATATTAGTGTCTGGAAATCATAATCCTGAAATTGCAATGACAGTATATTGAGATGACATTGCTCTTGCAGCTAATTTTTACAAAAGAAATGATCCCTATCCAGAGTCTCTTCCCTTAGAAGAGTTCTGAAGATTCAATATTGATTCTTGTCTAAGGTTTCTTGGTTACCTCTCAGGCATATAAAATCACTTCTGGCAGCTTTGAAGAAAGCATGCAATACCTATATTTCCTTATATAGTACTTAATATAAAAATAAACAAATTGGTAGGCTTCTACTCTCTGTTAGTGCTTTTATGGAACTAAATCCCTGGTCTATGTTATGTGTGATGAATGACACATCAAATAGGTTCCATTTGGAATTAGAGACTCTACTCTAAAGAATGATGTATGTTTTTATGACTGCTTTTATTACCCAGGTGATTTCACTACTAGGCATCTTCTCTACACTGATCTTAAGATAACATCTGCCAGTGATAACGTGCAGTATATTCCAGCATCAACGTTTTCAATGATGCAACACAGTATAATTGGAGACTGATAAGGTGACGACTTGAAACATAAGCACTCAGTATTGCTTTTCTAAATGTCTAAGTAAATACTTGATCTTAAGCTTTGGACATAAACCTTTAATACTGTGTGGAGGCATTCAGAGTTAAGATTAGTAAAACCATTCTGAAAGAGCTCTTCAAGAGGCGTATGATCTGTGCCAGTTGAAAAACCAGAGAAGTAGTTATTAGAACTTCTTGTCACTCATGTTAGCAGCAGCAATATTGTTAAAAATACCTATACTCAGAATTTGTGTGATGTTATTCTTGAATAATGGAGCCATCTGGCATTTTGTGGTGAGGCATTGTACCAATATCATGTGGTTAAGTCTCAGGGCAGGAAACTGTGGTTTATTTCATTGTGTTTTGCTAAGAAAGACTCAGAAGCCAGTAAGTGCTTGAATTGTCCTCAAGTTGGAAATCTCACACTTATACAATGAAATAATGAAAACATTAAGCAATGCACGCATGTGTTGGTGCGTGCGTGTGTGTGTGTGTGCACATGTTCACATGTGCACAATGCTTGGAGCCATCTAAGATTTAGGCAAAGGCCTGGTTTTGTTTCTAGAACAATAAGTCATAAAGTATTCTGACTCCTAGCAACAAGAGTGAAGTAATTCAAGTAGACAAACACTTTAGAAGTTTAGAGTTTCCTTTTTTCTCTTTGGCTCATGACTCACACACATGATATATGCAAAGGAGTCCTCAGGAATTTGCCTTCTCATGTACCTCATATTGGTTCTGCAGTTAGGATCATTCATCACGTGTCTCAGAGCAGGAATTTCAGATGCAGCATTTTCCTGAGAAGCACTGGAAAATTCCAAGTGACACCAAATTCCAATCCGCTTAGTCCAGATTGCCTCTCAGTAGGTGTTAGGCATTTAGATGCTTGCAGTAAGCTTTTGAATGATCAAAATCATTACAGTTTTTGGACAGAACTTTAATAGCAACATTACACACAATTGTAAGAGTGAGATAGCTTAAATTTTAGGAGTCAGAGAGGCCAGAATGAATTTGTCCCTGGTACTCACTCAGTGTGAATGTGGATCACTAAATACACTTGAATATCACTTTATTATGAAGGTAATATTCTTAAAATATTATTTTATATTTTAACTATGAAAAGAAATATGAAACTACCTGATATATTTAGAACTTAATAACTTTTGGAATAACTTTTGGAATAACTTTAAGATCATTTTTCACCTATAAGTCACCCTTGAGTATCCATGACCCATTGGTTCCAGAAACCCCATGGATACAAAGTATGTGGGTTTTCAAGTGCCATATTCTATGCATATCCTTCCATGTACTTTAAATAATCTCTACATTGCATAAAATATCCACTGCTACACATATTGTTGTTATCCTGTATTGTTGAAGGAGAAAAAGTCTGCACATTTTAAGTACAGATACAATTTCATTTATTTGTTTTTCTTTATTTTTATTTTATGAAAAAATAAAATTTCATAACCAAATAATGAGAGAATAATAACAAAAGTTATTGCACTGTGCGTTGCTATCTTCAAAGTAGTTACTTGGAGAATAAGGCATAAACTAAAATAATGCATGCAAAAGGAAACATATAATAATACAAAACTTTTTTCCTTTAAAATTATTTTTCCTAATTTTATTGGTACATTTTAGATATACCTAATGCTCACATTAATCAGAGACAGTTTGTACCTATATGTAACATGTCTTGATTGTGCTTTTTTCCATAATCACCTCCCATTCCTTCAATTTATTGTCCCCTTTACTTACAAAAGCTTTGTTTATATTTCCTTTCTTCTATTCTCTTTTTTCTTTCCTCTTTATTCCTTTTCCCCTTCTCTATCCCTTATTCCCCTTCCCATTTGAATATTTTCATCCTATTTTCCAGTATCTATTATATAATTTAGTCCTTATTTGCCCTTTCAGTTTTTCACACTAGAGAAGCATTGCTATATTTAAACATGCATACCTGATTTATTTCACATAAAAGTATGGACACATTTTTTTTCTTTTCCCTCCCTTCCTTTCCTTCCCCTCCCCCTTCCTAGTTCCCCTTTCTTTTGAAACGTTTCTTCCTATTTCACAGAACTCTTTATACACTTTTGTCCTTATTTACAGATTCAGTATCTCACATAAAAGAAATTATGCAATGTTTATACATGTGTGTTCAGTTTACTTCACTTAGGAGTATTATTTCAAGGTGTACCCATTTGCCTAGAAATGTTTAAGGTTTATCCTTCTTTTTGACTGATAGTACTCCATTGTATGAAAACCAACCAACCAACCACAAAAAATCCCATCTATTTTACCCATTCCTTGGTTGATGGGCATTTGAGTTGCTTCCAAAATTTAGCTGTTGCATATTGTGCTACTATAAACATGTGCTACTATAAACAATATCATTGTGGTATGATGATTTTAATTCTTCTAGAGAGATGTCCAGCAGGGTAATAGCTAGCTCAAATGGGACCTCTTATTCCAGTTTTTTGAGGCATCTCCACACTGATTTCAACAATGGTTGCATTAGTCTACACTCCCAGCAACAATGGAGAAGACTTCTTTTTTTCTCACAGCCTCTCCAGCATTTGTTATTGATTTCATGATGATAGCCATTCTTTTGGGGGCAAGATGAAATCTGAGTGTTGTCTGAATTTGTTGAACATATTTTCATATATTTGTTTGCTATTTGTATTTCTTCCTCTGAGAAGTGTGTATTCATCTCAGACGCCCATTTTTGGATTATCTTTAAATTTAGGGGGGTCTTGATGTTTTTCAATTCTTTTATGATTTTTTGAATTTTAAAAATAAATAAAGCAGAATAAAACCAATCATAACAGAACAATGAAAGTGATACAGGACTTCAAACAAACAAAATAAAGCAGAATAAAGCCAATCATAACAGAACAATGAAAGTGATACAGGACTCCAGGGCAAGATAATAGGAAATCAATGATGGGTACCATAATTCTTCTTGCTTTCTTTCAAATAGCTGCTCATACTATTAGACATAATAAAATCAAACAAAAAGTCAGAATCAAACCAAACTAAACCAAACAATGAAAATAATACAAAAATTCAAAACAAGGTAATAGGAAATTAACAATGACTACCACCTTCCCTTTTTAGAGTTTCCTTCCCTATCACTTTCACAGTATGTATTGTACATTTTGGATCCCACTAACCCCTTCAATTTTTTATGCTAGGGAGACAACATGGTGTTATTTGAACAATTTTACTCATGTGCATGATCTCAAGTTGCATCCATTTACCTACAAGAACCTCAAGATTATCCTTCTTTATAGCTGAGTAGTTTACCATTGCATAAAATGCCGTATCTTTCTTATTCATTCTGCAAACTACCCTTGCTTTTTTTCTGGTTTCCTGTCAAATGGAACATTGTTTTGTCCCCTTTGACTTTCAGCCTATTGATTTCTTTTTGAGTTAAATGTGTTTCTTGTATGCAGCATATTGATAAGTCTTGTTTCTTGATCCACTCTATGTTTCTTTTTATTGGTGAATTGAGGCCATCTACAATGGTTACAATCGGCATGCATTGGCTTGTCTGTACCATGCTATCCTCCTGCCATTGGCCCCCCTCTTTACCTCTCCATTCATTTTCCTTGCCTGCTTGGTGATGCCCCTCTGCTGATGTTCCTGGAACCAATGGCCATTTTATCATACTCTAGAATATCCTTCTTCACTCTTTGTAGGGTTGGTTTCATGGCCATGAATTCCTTCAGTTGTTCTTTATCATGATAGTATCTTATTTCTCTATTAATTTTGAAAGATGGTTTTTCAGGGTACATCAATCTGGGCTGAAAGTCTTTTTCTTTCAGGACCTGAAAGAAAAAGTCCTGAGTGGACTTCATTCATGCCAAGCTCTTCTTGATTTGATAGTTTGTGCTGAGACGTCTTCCATAATTCTGATAGGTTTTCTTTTATAGGTGATCTGTTTATTTAACAACCTTTAATATTCTGTTCTTGTGTTAAATTTCTGGTATCTTGATTATTATATATCTAGGTATAGATTTATTTTGGTTATGGCTCATTGGAGTTGTATATGCCTCACTTATCTGATGTCAGGTTCTTTTCCCACTTTGGGAAGCTTTTTGCTATTACTTCTGTAAATACTCTTTTTATGCATTTGTGTTGAGCCCTGTTTTTTCACTGACATTTGTTAGTTTTAGATGATTGTTCTTTGCATCATCCTGCAGCCATGGAATTGTTGTTTCATGGTTCCTTGTTATTTTTAAGAGATTTTTCCATTTGTAATCAGTAGCTGAAAACCTTTCTTCAATGTCTGAAAGTCATCTTCAGTTTCTTTCAAGCAGCTTTTCCAGCTGTCAGTGGAGTTTTTAATTTCCTGGCTATCTCTTTGAATCTATTTCATGCACTGTGATTCTTTCCTATAGTGTTCCTTCAAAGTTTCCATCATTTTTCCTATGCTCCTCTTTTTTTTTAAATCTCTGTCATCTTTAGATATTCTTGGCCATTCTTTCTTTATGTTTGTGATTTCTTCTTTTGCTTAAGGTATTATTTCTGATCTGATTACCGTTACAGCCCCATGAGGGTGTTTCTTTACTTAAGTTGCTATTCTTTCAGTCAGGTGTGTGACTTCCAATTTACTTCATGTCTGTGTCTTCCACACTTGATCTGTGTGGGCTGGACCTCAGATTGCTTTTGTTCCTTCATCTTGACATTTTCCTGGGTTCCTCTGGGTGGGCTGGTTGTGGGTTCCCAGGTGCTTCCTGTTTTCATTACTAGTCCATGGTGTAGCGGAATGGGCCAGGCATCTGGGTTTCCTGGGGAGGCAGTGGAGCACTGGGTGGGCTTCTCCAGACTTGCATGGCTATACTGAGGCTCCCCCAATGACCATGGGCATGTGGTGGCAGGACTGGGTTTTCTCCCTGCCTGTGTGGCCACATCAGTACTCTCCTGATGTCATCAGGTGCATATGGGCACGTCTGGCTGTTTCCCCTGACCTATGCTGGCTGCTTGTGGGAAGCAAGTGTCTTGAGGATGGCAGGCAGGCAGAGGTGTTTCTCCTAGTCCGCTCTCAAATCTTTATGTGTTCTAGATATTAGTCCTTTGAAGGATAGTGGGCTAATTTTTTTCCCACTATGTGTGTTGTCTTTTTACTCTACTGGTAATTTCTTTTGCTGTGCAAAAGCTTTTTAATAGGATAAGATCCAAATTGTTGATTTCTTGTAGTATTTCCCACGTGATTGAGGTGTTATTCAGAACATCTTTGCCTACTCTTATGTCCTGAAAAACTCTACCTATTCTCACTTTCAATATATTTACCTTTTCTGTTTTAATATTTGGATTATTTATTTATTTATTTATTTATTGTACCAGGGATCAAACGTATAACTTCGTGCTTGTCAGGCAGGAACTTATGCTACTGAGCTAAATCTCTGGCCAATATTTAGATCTTTGACAAATTTCAATTTTAGTTCCATGCATGATGAGAGACGTTGGGTCTAGTTTTATTCTTTGGAATGTGGAAAGTGTCTCCAGTGCCATTTATTGAACAGACTATCCTTCTTCCAGTGAAAGTGTTTGGCTCCTTTGTCAACCATAAGGTGGCTGAATGTGTTTAGTGTTGTTTTTGCATGTTCTAATCTGTTCCATTGATCCTCATGTATGTTTTCTTGCCAGTACCATGCTGTTTTTTTTAATCACAGGGGCTTGTAGTATAACTTCAAATCAGGGATTGTGGTTGTCCTTGCCTTGCCTTTATTGACTAAGATGGTTTTTGTCATTCTAGGTCTCTTCTGGTTCAAATGAATTTTGCCAATGTTTTGTTTAGTCTTGTGAAGCATGTTAGTAGCATTTTGATTAGGATTGCATTAAATCTGTATAATAATTTTGGAAGTATAGCCATTTTCATTATGTTAGTTCTTGCTACTCAATAGCAAGGGGATATCTTTCCCTTTTCTGATACCTTCTTTGACCTCCTTTACCAGAGTACTATAATTTTCAATGCATAGATCTTTTATTTGCTTTGTTAGATTGATTTCTAAGTGTTTTATTTATTTATTTTTGATGCTATTGTAAAGGTGTTATTTCTCTATTTTCTCTCAGTGCATTTGTCATTAGGATAGAGGAATGCTTTTTTAAGTGTTGACTTTGTATCCAACTACACTACAGAATTCAGTTATTAAATCTAAAAGTCTTCTGGTGGAGTTTTTTGGGTTTTCTAGTATTATGCCACCTGAAAATAATGATAACTTAATTCTTCCTTTTCTATCCTTTTTTGTTTCTCTTGTCTAACTTCTCTGCCTAATGTTTCCAGAACTCTATTAAATGGAGGTGGTGATGATAGACATCCTTGCCTTGTTCCTGATTTTAGAGTGAAAGCTTTAAATTTTTGTCATAGATAGTTTTATCAGAGTAAGATAAAGACTTTCTATTCCAATTTTCTATAGGTTTTTAAATTATAACTTGTTGTTGGACTTTGTCAAATACTTTTTCTGCATCTATTGAGATGATCATATGCTTTTTTTCCTTGGATCTTTTAATATGGAATATTATATTTATTGATTTGCATATGTTGAACCATCCCTGTATTTTGGCCTGAATTCTATGTGGTCATGGTGAATAATCATCTTGATGATTTGCTGCATTCTGTTTGCCAGTATCTTACTATTTTTCTACCTATGTTTATTGGGAGATTGGCCTATAGTTCTCTGTTTGGTTATATCCTCTGGGTTTGGTATCAGGGTAACATGTGTTTCCAGGAGTGAATTTGGTAATATTGCTTCCTGTTCAATTTGATTAAAGAGTTTCATCAATAGTGACATTAGATCTTCTTTAAATTTCTTGTAGAATTCAACAGTGAATTCATCAGGACCTGAGGTTTTCTTTGTTAGTATGTTTTGAATTATATTTTCAAGTTCACTTACTGATATTGGGTTATGTAGAATTCTTATATTTTCTTGATTCAGTTTTGGCAATTCATATATATCTAGGAATTTTTCCACTTCTTCTGTGTTTTCCATCTTACTAAAGTACAGGTCCTCAAACTAGATATTGATGATCTTATGGATTTCCATAGGATTCATTGTGATTTCACCCTTTTTATGAATTTGAGTGTTTTTTCTCTTTTATATAATGTTGGCTAAGAGTTTATCAATTTTATTTATATTTTCAAAGAACCAAGATACTTTCAAGAACCAAGATTCATTGAGTCTTTGTATTGTTTTCTTAATCTTGATTGCATTAATTTCTGTCATTATCTTTATAAAATCCTCCCTTGCATGAGCTTTGGGTTTGATTTGTTCTTCTTTTGGTAAAAGTTTGAGATTCAATATTAGGTTGTTTATTTGAACTCATTTTGTTTTCTGATGTGAGAATACTACTGTAAAATTTCCTCCTAAGACTGCTTTCATTGTGTCCTATAAATTCCAATATGTTTTATCAGCATTATTATTTAGTTGTAGATACTATTTAATTTCATTTGTGATCCATTGGTTGTTCAGCAGGATATTTTTTGATTTCCAGCTGTTTATGTAGACTTTGTGGGGGTTTTTTGCTGTTGATTTCCATTTTAATTATGCTATGGTCAGATACTATGCATGGGATAATTCTTTTGCATTTTCTTAAGGATCTCACATGGACTAATATGTTGTCTATTTTAGAGAACCTCTCATATGTAGTCAAGAAGAATGTGTGTTTTGATGTTTTGTGGTGAAACACTCTGTAAACATCTAGTAAGTCCATTTGCTCACAGGTTTGGTTTAGTTATGATATTTCCTTGTTGATTTTTTGGTCTCACTTGTCAGTCTACTTGTGACTGGGTTATTAATGTCCCCCATTACAATTGTGTTAGTGTTTATTTGATATTTCCAATAATGTCTGGTTCATGTAGTTGGGTAAATAGGTATTTGGTGAATATATATTCATGACTGTTATTTCTTCTTGGAGTTTTCCTTTAACAAGTGTGTAGTGACCTTCTTTGTCTCTTTTGATCAGTCTTGGCTTGAAGCTCACCTTGTCTGCAAATAGAATAGTTACTTCTACTTTTCCTTGGTTCCTGTAGTATAAAATATTGTTTTACATCCTTTGACTTTTAGCTTATGAATTTATTTTAGAGTTAAATGTGTTTCTTCTATGTAGTATATTGCTGGATCTTGCTTATTGATCCATTCTGCCAGTCTGTTTCATTTGATTGGTGAATTGAGACTCCTTTACATTGATAGTTATATTGATATTTGTTGGCTTATCCTTTTCATATTTTTTTTTTGTTTGTAGTGCTCTGTCTTTCCCCTATATTTAACTGCTTGCCTGGTAGCTTTTTTAAAAATAGGTATTCTTGGAATTGTGGTCTTCCTTATCTTTTCCTGAAATATCTTTTGGGACATTTTGGAGAGCTACTTTCATGGTCATGAATTCTTCAGTTGTTCTTTATTATGTTTGATTTTGAAATATAGTTTTGCAAGGTACATCAATCTGGGTTGGAGGCTGTTTTCTTTTAGATCATCAAATACTTCATTTCAAGCTCTCCTTGTCTTGAGGTTTTGTGTTGAGAAGTCTGCTGTGATTCTAATGGGTTTTCTTTAATAGATGATCTGTTTCTTTTCTCTAGTTGCTTTTGATATTTTGTTCTTGTGCTGAATTTCTGAAATTTTGATTATTATATACCTTCGTGTTGATTTACTTTGGTCCTGGCTACTTGCAGTTCTATATGCTTCACTTATCTGTATGTCAAATTCTTTATCCATGTTTGGGAATTTTTCTGCCATTATTTCTGTGAAGAGGTTCTTTATGACGTTTGTGCTATCTCTGGCTTTCTAATTAACTCCATTCACTTTTATTTTGTTCTTCTTTGCTTTATTTTGCAGCTGTTGGATTGAGATTTTCATGATCCCTTGG
>PVJX010025486.1:0-26877 GCA_004027295.1 Dolichotis patagonum | reverse complement strand
TCAACAGTCCCAAATACTCTACAAACCAAAATGGGAACACTCTCTAAGACCTGACATTCAAATGGTGGTTACATTTATACAAATGTCTACTCATCAAACATCTTAAAATTAGAGTTCTCTTTTATGAAATCACATGAAAGGAACGTCATCTACCCTAAGTAAACACAATACCTACGGTTCTATGTGGGGAGCTGAGCTGAGGATAGACCACACACTGGGTAGAGCAAGGCCGGCCCTGAGCACATGGAGCTCCAGAGGTGAGCCAGGTGAACAAGTCACTGGGACTGGAGCAGGGCCAGTCCAGCAGGTGTCTGGCCTTGGTGTCCTCCCCATTAACTGCAGCACAGACAGCTCTGAGAACATTTCACTTCAGTGTTCTCAGCAAAACACTGAGACTTCACACTTTTCATCCCATCATGCACTTCCCCCTTTTTACTGTGTATGCATAAAGACTCAGAGTGTACTGGATTGTCACTACCTTTTCATGTGAGAGGTCAGGTCCCACTCAGTCCCAGTTTTCCTTTTAGTATGTGCCTAGTTCTTTTTTTTTTTTTTAAATCTCTCATCACCCCTCTCAGGGCCCTGTTGGCTGTGTGGGTTTCAGCAGCTCTACAGCACATGATCACCTGGGTGTCAGGACTCAAAAGCAGAAACACGGTAGTGCTCCACTTTTAATCCACACATAGTGACCATTCCTTTTCTCTGCTCCTCCTTGTTCAATTATTAGACCAGGTTCATAAGAGCTTTTTTAACACACTGCCCTATTATAATAACTACTGAAAAGCACAGTGTACAAAAGTTGGTTTGCTACTCCTTGTGTTTGGAGAACTGAGTTTGGAGAACTCAACTGAATTGTTTGTTTGTTTATTTATTTATTTACTTATGGGGGGGAGATACAGAAATTATCAAAACTGGGGGTGGTGGCACACACCTATAATCCCAGCACTCAGGAAACAGAGGCAGGAGGATCTTCACCAATTCAAGGCTAACTAAATAGTGAGTTCACCAAAGTCTGAACTATATAACAAGACCCTGCCTCAAAACAAAAACAAAAGCAAAACAAAGAAAAGAATAGAAAATAGACTGGTCTTATTTTATAGGAAAGCAACTTTTGCACACAGCACCCAAGGTCAGTTGAACAGGATCTGGATCCTAATGTGCTTGATCTGAGTGTTTTTCCTCCTCCCAGCGCTATGGACTGAACTCAGAGCATTTGCTCAGAGCTACGTTCCCAGACCCTTTTTTTTTTTTTTTTTTTTTTTGAGACAGGGTCTCACTAAATCACCAAATTACTGGGCTGGACTAGAATTTACAATCCTCTTGCCTTAGCCTCCCAAAGTGCTGGAATTATGGGTATGTGCCACCATGTCTGGTGTAAATCTGAGCTCTTAACCCACATAACCTACCACCTCCTAAAAAGTTTCAAAATCTTTCATTAAAATGAGAACTCATTTTTTGATGGCAAACAAATGTTTCCTAAACAACAACAAATCTATCTTTTAGAACTCATCTTTATTTTTCATTGTCTTCATTTTTAACCCAAGATAAACTGAGTTTTGCTTTCTTATGTACCTAAGATAAAAACTAAGCCATATAGAAGGTCAAATTTCTTCTAAAATTTCAGAGATCGATTTTAAAATTAAAAGAAACTGTGCCAGGGATATAGCTCAGCAGCACATTGCCTGGCTGGCAAGCACAGTTGTGAGTTTGATGCCAGGTACCAAAAAACAAAAACAACAAAAAGAAACTGTTACAGGCAGCTAAGCCAGTTAGAAATATTACGGGCAGTCAGACAGGGCTAGGCCCTCCAGGAAGCCCACATAGAGGACCAGATGTCTGATAACCTTGGAGGGGACACACACCTCTTGCTGTGGGCCAGATCTCAAAACAAATGCAAGCACACCCTTAAGTATAATCCTTAGGGATTAAATCTGGATCATCTTATGCCCACTTAGCCACATTCCCATTTTCCCCACCTTTGAGCCATCTGATCTCATGATCTTGCTCTATAAAGTCCCTGGAAAATACAGAGTCCTGGGCAACCCTCTCGGGACCCCCTTCTGTCTCTCTTCAGACAGAAGCTTTCTCTCAATAAATATATTCTACTCTTCACCTCTGTTGTTCCTAAAATTCATTCTTCGATTTTAGAGAACACGAACTTGTAGACATAGTAGGTCGGGAGTTTGATTCCCTTATATCAAAACTATGCACAGATAGATGTGGTAGAATATGCCCATAATTCCAGCTGCTCCAAAAGCTGCAGAAGGTAGTTCACAAGATCAAAGTCAGCCTAGACAACTTAGCAGACTATCTCAAATTTAAAAATACATACATACATACATACATACATACATATAAAACAAAACAACTTTTAAAAGAATTAGGGTAAGCTGAGCATGGTAGCACACATCTATACTGCTAGCACTCCGGGAGACTGATGTAGGAAGATTAAAGATTAAGTCTAGCTAACACAGGCAATTTAATGAGATCCCGTCTCAAAATTTTAAAAAAGCTGGGGATATAGTTCAGTATAAAGGCTGCAGGATTTAGTCTTCATTACTGAGGAAAAAAAAGGAAGGGAATTGTTTTTCCCCCAAAATAAGGCTTTGATTATGCTTATCTTCTATATAATAATCAGGAAGAAAATAAAGGATTAAATAAAGCTTAAAGTGAAAAAATATTATTAGTGTAGCATGGTAATGCGATGCTAAAACTAACATTCTAGAGATGATTTAACAGTTCTAGGACAGCAGTGCTTCCTAACCTGGGGCTGCTAGATACTGGGCAGAGAGAAACAGGATTAATTAAAACTATACAAAAAAATGTTTGTGTGGATGCATTTTCCCCTCTAGGAAAAGGGGTTATAGCTTTCTCTACTGATTACTTAAAGACATCTATGTTCCCAAAGAGGTTAAGAAACATGATCACAGGATAAGAATATTCAGTCAGAGCTATGGAAAACTCCTTTTGAAATATAAAGCAGCACTCAATGCGGTGAAGCATGTTCTAAAAGACTAGCGTGTCTATGAGGTACAGGCTGGACCTATTACTAGGAAAAAAGGGATATTTTAAAAGGTCTCACTACTAATTAATTTTCTACTATTTCCAGAAACTTCCAAAGTTAAACTACTTTAGCAAAAGGAACTGAATGGTAAATTAAAATTCAAATTATCTGTGGCTGTGAGCAGTTGGGTACCTGAGAATTTGCTGGGTGATTCACTGTCTCTGAAAAGTTATAATTCTCAATAGACTGAGGGGAACTGCTGCAAAGAAAAACACTCAGATAATAAATATTCTTCTAAATACCATACTGCCACTTCTTTTAAACAGAGGAATACAAAACAGATGTGACACACTGCACCCAAAGATTTTAGATTAACATTAATATTAAATCAATACAAAATGTAGTAAATTTTATATGCTTTAGTTACTGAATGGTAAGAGTCCAATAAACAGTTCAGTACTGACCACAGATCAGAAAGCTTAAATAATCTAAATGAACAAAAACCTCAAACTGGTTATTTCAATATAAATCAGAAAAAAACTAAAAAATATATGAGACAAGAAGTAAATGAAACAAATCAAACTGAGAGTGGTGATGATTTTATCCAGAAGTTGCTAAGGACAAAAGCTACAATGCATCCTCTCCCAATCTTTTCATTCCTACTTGGAGTTCAAGGATAGACATTCACCAGAAGCATGCTAGATTTATAAGGCACTTCTGTTTAAAAAGAAATTTCTCAATGAACTATTGAGAAATATTTCATTTATTTCTAATATATTGAAGAAAGCAAAAATGAACTTTGTACAATATTCAGATATCTAATTTAATAAGGATTTAATAAGTATTATATTTCACAAAACAAATTTCTTGCCTGTACAAATAGCTAGGTTCAAAATTTTACCAGTTTGATTATTTTGTATATTTTAGCACGAAGCAGACAAGACTAAGCAGAATTTATTGTGTGGGGAATTTTAACTGACAGAATTGCAACTGAACTAATGTTTCCAGATTATTCCAGTACTCTAAAGGCCCTTAAAATTGGTGAAGTTTAGACAATCAACCTAAATAAATACATATGGTATCTCAAGCTTAAATTTATGACAGTATTTTCATAAACAATGGAATAACATTTGCCACACCTATATTTAATATGCTAATTTTCTCTTATTAAATGAATAACTTAAAATTTTTATCTAATAAAGCACTATTTTGAATCTTTTCAAGTAAACAAACTACACCTTCATAATCTAAAAAGCAAGTAAAATGCCTAGAGTATAGATACATTTACTTCTAAATTCATTAAATATTTCTCAAAAGCCCCTGTAAGTTAAAAAATGCTATGTTTGGTGATTCCAAGTAAAATTCAATGTTACTTATATAAACTGATCATTAACTAGTATAATTTGTTTTCTTTTTAAAAGATATATATTTAAATCACAGAACTGATATGTCCGGTTTATGAGTTTCTTTTACCATGACAGACGGTATATTTATTTCATCTTTATATTCTCAGTGTTGATTTTATTAGCACATGTTTGCAGTGCACTCATTTTATAATCATCTTAGGGAATGGGTACATGTACACAATACATCTTGTTTCCTTTTTTAATCTCCTTCCCTCCCCTCCCCTTCCTTTCCTCCTCTTCTATCTCAATTTTCATTTTTGTTGATAGTATTAATCTTAGCCCATGTTTATGGCATATAATGTTTAAGTTCACTGAGATTACTGTACACGGCATAGCTTTGCAGTCCAAAACTACCAATAGACTGTATGTTGATGAAGTTTTTAAAAACAGGTTAGCTGGAGAGATCAATCTTTTACAAAAGCAAAGGGGACCAAGCAACAGAGAGGAGGAAAGAGGGAAAGAAGAGGACAAAGAGGAACATAAGATGTGTTATGCGCATGTACCAATTCCATATGATGAATGCAATCATTATGTACTGCAAACATGTATTAATAAAAATTAAAAAGTAGTTTTGTACATCCTCTTTTTACAATGATCACGATAGTAAGATTATGTATTTGTTCTGAGTTTTTTATTTTTTATTTTTACCAAATTGAAACAGGAAGGTAGAATTTTTTTCAAAAGAAAACAAGTTTTTCTTTTGTTTATTTTTAAGTTACTCATTTTCATATTCAATTGTAAGGTTACATAAAGTCTCTGTATGAGTCTCTTCTATTTTCCTAATTTCATAAAATGAAAATAGCTGTTTCTTCTGATCTTAAAATAAATTACATGTTCCTTGGGTTAACAAGAGAATTTAACACAAAGGTAATTTACTTAAATAAAAATGTAGTTATTTAGTAAGAGATGAAAAACAGTCAAGAAACATTTCCTAAACTAATACAACTGATGTTTTAATTCTTTTTAGAAGTATACTAGAATCGTTAAGTCCTATTAACATGTAACACCTTCCTCTTCTTCTTTGTGCCTGCCCCCACCAAAAGTATGAAATAGCAGTATGCTAACTGCCTAGTTCATTTCACTAATGTTTATCTACAGACTGATCTTTCAACTTTTCAGACTACAAACATTCATAGTAAGGCAGGTTAAATGAGTTCATTAGACTCAACAGGGAACAGAAAGCACCAAAAATATTAACCAACACAGATCTTAACTTTCTGGCCTGCACATGAAGTAACCTGTTCGGCAGCGTGAAAGGATAGCCGGGTGCATGTTAGGGCTGGGAAACAAGGCCAGAACTCAAACATCTATAAACAGAAGGGGTGCCGGGATTTAATGTTTAAGGATACAGCTTACTCTAAGAAAATATCAAAGCTATTTTCAATTCCTTGATTTACTGATGATTATCATTTCATTAACTTTAAAAACTAAAGCAATCTGCAGATGAAGAGTGTACAGTGAAACAAACAAAATCCAATGCTGATAAAGATGTTTAAATGTAGAATTCTCTGATGGGAATGTGAAAAATTAGAACAAAAGTTTTTTTAAAATGTGCCTTTTTTCTGAACTGGTTATTTCTAGGAATTTATTTGAAAAACTTAAAAATCACACAAAAATAAACACCACTCATCATAGCATATCAGTAACCAAACCAAACAAAACAAGCCTAAAAAAATGCCTGTTAATGAAGTGTTCATTAAATGGAAAACTACGCTGTCTATAACAATTATTGTAAAATATTTTAACCTCATGTACTCATAGATCATGAAGTGAAAAGATGACTTATCGCTATATATTTGTAAAGTAATAAATCTATAGTTATATGTGTCCAACTTTGACAGTTTTTACATATATGCATATACTAAAAGAAAAATATTTATGTACTATATTACCTTTAATTGCATTCTTCTTTATTTTCTGCAATAACCACATAATATTTATTTGTAGTCAAAAAAGTTTAAAGTTAAGGACAATTATTAAATTGACCAGGAAATCTGGTATCAGATTGCCAATGGGCAATTTTTTAAAATGTTACATAAGTTTCTTTTAAAGTTATTATGGTTACTTTTCATTTAAATCAGGTAAAAAAAAGTATTTATTGCCAGGGATTTAGCTCAGCAGCATAGCATCTGCCTGTAAGCATGAGGTCTTCAGTTTGATTTCCAGTACCAACAAAACAAAACAAAACAAAACAAAACAAAACAAAACGTATCATTTGTTAATAAAGACCTGTGAGCCTGATCTCTAGATGTTCTTAAACAATGACACTTTATGACATTGTTATGATAACATAAAGAATAGTGGCTAAGCAGAAAATTCAACAAGTTTTCAGCTTTTACACACAGACCAGATGAGAAACAAATGGATGATGAAAAATTTTACAAGAAAGTATACTTCATCTATCTTTATGTCTCACTTAGTCCTTAGCCTCTTGCAATCATTTCCCTTTTATGATCATAAAGGCACAACCAGCTCATATTCACAGAACAAAAAATGGGAGACAATGCAATAGTGTACCAAGAAAGTAGTGTTTGTGAAGAAAACACTAAGAGTAAGAAAACAGTGAAGCGAGGGGGAAAATTACAACTCACAACTGGTATTTCAAGAACATCAAAGTAGTTTAGCTTCAAATATGTAACACTAGCACCATCTGGTGGAACACTAGTTAGAAGCAATTCAATTACCAATTTTTAAAAAAGTCTTACCTATTATTTCTCTCCAAAATGAGCATTTTCCAAAGAGAATAATTTTAGTACAGTTATCACATAGATGATCCATAATAACCATAGGAGAATCTGAAAGTTTTTGAACAAGAAGATTCCAGATGGATATCCTATTACATCTTAGCCACAACGCCATGTTTTACCAGTACAGAATTGCCTTGGCTACTTTTCCTTCATTGCCCTCTATGTCATGGATGAAAAGAACACCTCACTGCAAGAGAGTAACTCTAAAAATAGCAGACCCAAATTAACATCTACTAAGCAGAACTTTAGTTTGGAATGCAGGGTTTCTCAAAGCACTATCTGCCTATTCTGCTGTGCCAATAGAAATATACTGAGTATTCAGAGAATCAGATCCTCCTACTGGCACACCAGGCTTCTGACGTGCTACAAGTATCAAAACAATACATTTAAGTCACTTTTACTGCTGTGAGTGGGTCACTGAATTATAGAGGCGATGGACTCAATGGTTCTTTTAAATGCTGTTATGGGGGAAAAAAATCAACAAACTAAAGAACAAAGAAGATGGAGACCTTGTAGGTTGAGAACCTCTACTGAGGGAGACAGAAGCAATTTTCTGACAAAGAATGGCAAGAGCAGAAACTGTCACTCTCCATTACTTTTCACAGTAATCCTCTGTCACTCTCTCTCCCTTGCCTCTATCATCTTCTGCTTTCCTTTTGAAAAAGTCCTTAGTTTATTTTTCCCTTTGTGTATATGAGACAAGAGGAAGTTGTTACAAGTACAGCACGGCATCACTAAAGGAGCTGAGGGCTGGTCACAAGGCCAGGTGAGCAAGTGGCATCAGACAGGGCAGAGAGTAAATTGATTCTGGGATAAGTAAAGCACCTTAGGAAAAGGAACACTACTGTGGAGAAAACTGTCGCCTCAGCAGGACTGCAGATGTCCAGGCTCACTATTAACCAGACACACACGCTCAGAGGGCAGAGACTTTTGAAGGCTAAGGCTGTTCTAATTCTACAACTAAAATGGTCAATACTTTGAAATATGCTGACCTAGAAAATATGTCAGTTTACATGCCATTCTCCCTACATACTCAAAAGTGTGATTTTCTTGATTCTTACAAACTCCAAAATTATGTTTTGTATGTACTCAATTTGTATTTGCTCATATAATAAAAGATTATCCACATGTATCCTTCCTCAATTGAAATCTGAGGCATTAATGTGAGAGTTGAAGAATTACATGAACAATAATTTTTTTAAAAAAGGGGAGGTTTGCTTCATTTACTCTTTTAATTCTTCTGTTTTTTAAATTGTTCTTGTTTTAACTCAAAAGCATCCACAGAAGTTTGTCTATTAATAAATATTAGGAATTCACATTCTGACACAAATTTTTTTAGAATGATATTTAATAAGTATTCTATCCCTCCTTCCCCTCTCTCCCTTTTCTCCTTCTATCTATCCTTAGTACTGAGGATTGGGCCCAGGGCTTCTGCACTGAGCTCTATCAGCAACTCTTCTTTACTTTTTATTTTGAGACAGAGTTTCCCCAAACTGCTCAGGTTTGGCTTGAACTTTCAATCCTCCTGCCTTAGCCTCCCAAGCCACTGGAATTACAGGTATATGCCACTGCCATAGCTCTTTTACTCCTTTATTAGCTATGCAACTACACAAAACAGAGTCAGAATGGCCAACTGTGAGGCTATAATAGCTTAACATTTTGCTAATAGGGCTCAATAATACTGTTTTTAAAGCTTTTAAAAAGATAATAACAACAAAAACCCACAGACAATCCAAAGAGAAGCAAAGGGAGACAGTGAGAGGTAAAATAATTTAAAAGTTTGCCAGCAACAAATATCCCAGCTCTTTTTACCTATTACTAAATAAAGCTTTACACATAACAATAGTTTGTGCTACATTCGCCAATACTCCTCTTAACAGTACGGTTAACAATCTAAATTCCACTAATTAATGGCATGCATTTATTGATCTGCATGCCCTGGTCCACTCTCCCCCCCCCCATCGCTTATATTTGTTTTACCTTCCTCCAACAACTGCTACTCCCCTCTGAAGGAAATTTACACTTCAGCAGAAATCATCACCCCAGTCAAGTGAGACCCTACCTAAATGCTTCAATAACACCCTTTAGAAGTCTCCAGCATGGGTCTCAAAGCCCTATTCTGGAGCAGCCTCCATCATTAGAGTCTCTTTTGGCTATCCAGAGAAAAGAATCCTGAAAGCACATGCTGTGTATAAAACCACTGCCCTAAATCAAACTTCTTTTTAATTGTGGTTTTTAAAGTACACTGAGTAAAGGGAAGGAGAAAATGACTTGCTCAACCCAGCTGGCTGCTCCATTTACTTTATCTATAGTTGGATCTTACTTTTTTGGGATCACTGCACATTTCTGGCTGTGCTATATTACACTGTGTAAATATTTAGAAGGAATAATTCCTTTCAAGGATCTAAACTTCCACTGTTGTTATGGCAAATGAACCTGTTTATGCTATGTTCATTAACTAACGGCAAGCCTAAAAGAATACAGGAATTTACTAACATATGTGGTACACAAACATCACAATCATAAAGCTTCTCAGGAGGACATATCAAGAACATGAAAGCCTAGTTTATTTTTACTTGCACTGCCCTGTAATTTCCTTTAATTCTACTAGAACAGTCCTTAATTCAAACCTTCCTTGCAGTTACAAGAACAGGGAAGATTGAATGTACATAAACAGTACCAAAAACTACATACATCTCTATAAACTTTCCTCGATTCTAGAACACTAATTCTCAAATTTGAACTTGAATCAGAATCAGTTGGAGGGCTTGTTAAAAACAGTTTTCTGGCCCCATCCAAGTGTTCCTGCCTCGCTGAAGCTCGGAACCTGCACTGCCAACAAGTTTACAGGCAATGCTGAAGCTAATGATCCTGTGGCTCACATTTTTGGTCGTAAGGTTTTTATTGAGATACAATTTATGCTCGTAAACTTTCTCCACCTTACATGTATAATTCAATGATGTTTGTAAATGTTGCAAAATATCACCAAAATTCAATTCCAGAATACTTCTTTCTCAAAAAGATTCTTTGTGGCTCTCTGCAGTCAATCCCCAGTCCTGCTTCTGGCCTCAGGCACCCATTGATCTATCCTCTCTACACACTCACCTTTTCTGGACATTTCCTAGAAATGGAATCATGCAGTATGTGGTCTCTTGTGTTTGACTTCTTCAATTAGCGCAAGTTTTTGAGATTTTCCATAGTCTATTATTTCTTTTATTGCTGAATAGTACTCCAGTGTTAAGAATACGCTACATTTGCTTATTCATTCTGTACATTTTTTGGTATTGTAACAATGCTGATACAAATATTCACACAAACTTTTGTGTGGCCATACATTTCCACCCTCTTGAATGGAGGATTCCCAGAAAGAGAAATGCTGGTTGCAAATTTAACTTCTGAAGAAACCGTGTAAGTATAACGAGTAAGGACCCCAGTTTGATCATTTCTTGGCAATGCTTGTTAGTCGTCTGTTCTTTTGACTATAGCAATTCTACTGCCTATAAAGTGCTTTCTATCTGGCGTTTAATTATTACTAATGAATTGAACAAGTATTCAATTTTCTTTTGGCTTTTCCTGTTAATGAAATATCTCTTCAAATCTGCTCATTTTAAATTGGCTTATCTCTTTAATAGTGAATTATAAATGTTTTTTACATGCTTGAAAGTTTTTTGAAATACAAAAGTTATAAAATTTGATGAAATCTGATATCCACTAAAGTCTCAAAAACTCAAAATAAATAAATACACAAATAAAAAAATGAAACCAAATCTTGAAGAATGTAAAAGTTTAGTGGCTTCCCACAGGTATACGTGTCATTCATATCTTATCTGTCACAGCAACTGCTTTCCTGCTTTTAGAAAAGTCTGTAACAATCAACCTAAACTCTTTTTAGAGGAAGAGAAAATAAAACTTGCAACTGTTTTTAATACATCATGGAATGAACAGATTCAGTTTCACATGAGCCAAAACTATCACCTCAAAATCCTGCATAGAGATTTGGTACTGAATACCTTGGACCTCTGAACCACTGCTTTCAGAATCACTGGCCAGTCTGACAACTTTTGACACCATATTTTTAAAAATGTAAGACATATGTCCCCTCTACAAATTGATCAGAAAAAAATGAATAACATACCATGGTAAAGATTATAAAGAAAACATACATGAGAATAAATTTGATTTATCTTGGCATTTTTGTCTAATTCTATTACTCTTTTTCACCTCCGGGTCTTTTAAAAGAATTTACATACCAGAAAACCCTCTCTTTGCTGAAAACCTACTGTACATTAAACTAGGAAGAAACAAAGATGGTGGCTACAGTAAAATCTTGTCCAGAACCATAACTTGCAAATGAAAAAAAAAGCTTCAAAAACATAAAATATATTTGACTCAGTAAAAGCAGTATTGCTCACAAGGGAAGACCCCTAAAGGCACATTTATTCCTAGATGATTATTTACATCCTAACATGAAAACATGCAAATGCTGTAACTATATATAACCTAAGACGTATTCTATGATTGAAAAAACTGTTGCAATTGGAAGGATCCAGTTAAATGATGAAGACAGTTTAAATGTGCAGTAAAAATCTATTTTATAACTCAAGTCTACCTAGAACCCTAAGCAAAAAGTTTTATTTACTGAAGAACTACAAGGCCTTCACTGTAAAATGTTTTCAAACATTTACGGCTCCCTTCATGGGTCTTATTGATAACATAAGTCATTTGACTTCATTGCATCCCAATTGGTAAAAATAGATATTATAATCCTAATGATTATTTATTATTACACTATAAGGAACAAGGCCATTAGACAATATTCGTTCTCTCTTTCCACTTACTACTTATAGCCACTTGAAAAGCAGATTTCCAAAGATGCCAGTAGATATGATTTCACCCGGTACCCACAGTTTCAATAGGCTGTAGCTGCCAATAATGTAATGTTCAGCTTACCTTCTCATCCAAATTCTCTATGTGTTTTGCAATTCAAAAAGACTAGAGTCATTGGAACTTCTCTCTCAATTATACATTAGGTTATCATCTTTGTAATATAACTGAACTTGAGATTCAAGACAAAGATAACAAATGAGAAATGGAGGAAACAGTTTACTCAACATACAGTGAATTATTATTTAGTCATAAGATCATAACATAAGTAAAATAATACTCGGTTTTAAAATTTTCACTTTATAGCAGAATTAAACTCTTCTTTCTTTAATCAATTAAATCCTAGTTACTAGGAGAAACAGACTCACCAAGTTAGCACTTCTCCTTTTCTTTAATTTATCAATCACACCTCTAGTCTTAAAATACTAAGATGGTTTGAGGTAAAAAAAGAAAGGGGAATCAGCAAGACACTCAAACAGGAGATCGTACTCCTCGTAATTTAAGACTTGACAATCATCAGAGTGCACATCTATACAGTAAAGTGATCCTAACAGAAGTGTATGCTTAAGTATCTCCAATTTCCTACTGAGGTTTTTACTAAAAATGAAGAGTAAGGATGTGAACCACTCTCCTGCCTCTTGTCATTTATGCAGTTATACCTAGAAAACAATTGCTAAAACCTTTGTTTATATAGGCACCAAATTAATATCATATCAAAGAGGTGCAAGAGAATAAGAAAAGCATACCCATATCTACACAAAACCTATGTGGGCTCTCTCAAAAATAACAGAACTGTATGCACCACTTCAGCAGTTCACACGTCTATCCAAAAATGCCCTCTTGAGATAGGGAAGAATGATCACGTATATCTGTCTTCATCTTGTCTGAAAATCTTGACATTTTTCACCAAGTAAAGGTTCCAAATGGCAGGTGTCAGAATATCTTAGCCTCACATGTGGTGCTAGAAGGCAAAAAAAGCAGAAGCAGCAGCATGTGGTGATGTCAGAGCCACATAAAAGCTGTCTAGAGAGCACATTCTGAAAAGAGCAAACCTCAGACTCAGTTAAATCAGCCTCGTGCCAGATGCAACTATCAGAACAAAGCTGTGGTGCCAAGAATTAGCTGCCCAGAAAACATTCAATTCTCATAAAATAAGAAAACAGCTGAATGAAATGGTCCCCCTCCACGTCCTGTCCGTGTAGCTACTTGGTCAAACTAGCTCCTAAGTAGAGAGGGAAATGGCCATAGAATTCTTTAGTTAGTCTACTAGAGGGTGCATTTTCTCAAGGTCAATTTTAGTTATTCTAAAGTAAATAGCATGAATCTCCTACATTTACTTAACACAGTCATGTATTGCTTAATGTCAGGGACATGTTCTGAGCAATGATCACTAGGTGGTTTTGCCATTTTAAGAACACAGCCTTGTATTCCTATATACACTAAAATGGGTATAATGCTGCTTCTGAGTGGTACAATCTCACTACTGTATAGTATACACAGTGCATCCCTGACCAAAATGTTACTGTGCAATACAATGGCTGTACTCAGAAATTTCTGAGAGCACAGAAATATCTATTAACTCATTTTAATATATAAAGCAAGTCAGTATCATAAGTATTCTATTTTTGGAAAGAGACCTAAATAATTAAATAATTATTAGATCAAGATCATTTGTAAATAAATGGTAAAACCAAACTCAAGAACAGAACCTTGCCTCTGGACTGTTAGGCTAGAGTTCTTTCCGTATTTAGGTATCTTCCTCTGCTCAGACCTCTCCTCTTGATTCTCTTCTTTACCAATAATGAGAAAACTTTGGAGGCCTTTTTAAAGTGGCCTGCCAAGGTCAGTAATTAACATGTTACTAGAAGCTAACATAATTGGCAAGATGGTCTGCTTTGTTGCCTGCTAATGCCTATCTCAGCAACAGTAATGATGTTTGAGGGATCCTCAAAGCTAGAGATGCTAGAAAAGCATACAAATAAGTTCTTTGTTTAGCCAGTGACATCAATTATCAATCTTTCTGATTAAGTGTGTCAGAAACTAAACAAATGATTCATTCAGATGAGCAATGCACTGTTGATAACACAATCTATCCTTGGAAAATGCAAATCCAGTATTATTTAGGTTTTTGTACTTTATTGGACCAACAACTGATATTTCCAATCCACCTGGTTTCCTCCAATACTTCACAACATGAAACACAAATAAGAGCTAGGACTCCATTTGGATTCAAGTTAGTTATCTTTTAACATAAGTAGCATGAGGGCCTTTAAGAGCATCTAGATATGTATGATCTTCCAGTTCTCTCATAAATAAGGTATTTCTTTGTCCTGTACCACATCACTTTTACTTATTTGCCACATACTGTGTCTATTTTCACCCTGAAACAAGCCCAGTGGAGCTTACAACGTCTGTCTCGACTTTAAGCAACTGGTGAACACTCTGGGAAGTTGCTCAAATTATTTCTCATCTTCACATTTTCAGATCTTCTTATAAGGCCAATTAAAATATGAATATGAAAAGGATAAAAATATGTTAGCATAAACCATCATAATACATATGCATATACTACAGTTTGAACATAAAATTAATAAATATTAAATGAAATATTAAATAAGATGGAATTTTCTATATTTCTTATTCACCATTTAGTTTGTGAGTTTCTGTTTCTGTAAAATAAATTATGTTGATGTGATTTCCATGTCTCTTGTGTTTTTTCCTATACACTTTGCTGATTTAATTCATTCCAGACTTCCCAGAATCACTTGTTTTTCTGTTTTACACATTAAAATAGAGGGAGCTATTTTTTCATTAATGAGAATAAAAACCGATTTGCACTTATGTTTAAAGACGAGTATGGAGAAAAACAAAGTGATGCTATTGTCAGGGAATGTTTATTGTTTAAAGTCATATAAATGGTAAACAAACACATAAAAATGAACAAATTATACACTGGAATCAGATGTGGTACAGAAATCAATTGAAATATAAGCAGGGGTAGGACCAGCCAGACACTAGTATCTCATAATAATCAACGTTGTTGGAGAGTCATATTAACAGTTACCAGTTTACCAGTTCTCAAAAAATCAATAGGACAAACTATGACATTTAAATATTACTTGGCTAATGACAATCTTGATGAAGCCAAAGCACGAAAGACTACACATATTAAATTCACTGAACATATTCTGAAACTTGAAAACAAATCTGTATTCAGTCAACTGAAACTTCAAACCACCAAAATGTTCTGATATCTCTTCTTATGTCCCTGGCAATTTTTAAAATAGTTGCTGAGACTAATTTTTGGCAAATATATTTTATCTCAATAATTCTCAATACTAAGATGAAATTCTGAGTGGCAAAACAAGATAACCTAAAACAAATGTGTGGCAAAACAAGAGAACCTAAAACAAATGTGTAATCATAACCTTCCTGTCAACTCATATTTCCTTATCTCATTTTGGAGTTTCCTATTCAAATCCTTAAAACCAGCCAATAGATTGTATAGTCTTTAAAACACAATACACTACTAAAAACACTTAGGTTGTTCAGATATGTAGTCATACTATAATTTAACAGTATATAGTCTTAAAAATTAAGAAAATAAAAGTCGCACAAATTAGAAGAAAGTAGTGTTCTTGAAATTCCCAAAAGTAAGAAGTTATAGCTGTCTGTCACTTTTAATACATACTTAACACCATGTGTAAAGAAAATCGACAATATAATCTGATCCTGAAGAATTTAAATGACAGACTTCCTGCTTCCCCAGTGCTGGAGAGAATCCTCCACAGGAACTACACAATGGCTGAAAACATCTGAAGATTATTTTGCTTATCCTGAAATTCTGATGTAAGTATGAAGTCTCTATTCCAAAGTTAATTTTAAATAACTTGATGTTGTCCTAAAAATATATTTTATATCAAAGAACTCCAATTAAATTTTTCCTGTTGATTTCAAGTTTTCTTACTTAAATTTAGAAGAATTATAGGTAGCATTACAATCTCTAAAGTACTATTAATGTAGCATATCACATATTTGGAATCATAGTCCAAAATAATTTTAAAAATTTAAAAAAATAGTAGAATACAAACCCAATTCTTCCATCCCTAGGACTTTTTTCTTTTTAGAGAAGAGTTACTGTTTCTACTTTGTAAACAATTTTAACTAATATATTGCTAAGTGTAATAAATGATATTACTAAAAATAAATGTAAAATGATTTAAATCATAAGTCCTCATGAAATAAAATAAATTATTTATAGTCAAGGCATCCTCACACATCCTTTTTCCATATATAAACGGCAAGAAAAAAGATGGAAAAAAAGAAAGCAGACTATCAATGTTTATCTACATGTGTGTTTGTGTGCAGCAGGGGTATGTGAGAGAGACGGAGAAAGAGCCAGAGAGAGCATGCTAACTCTCACGTGCACATGGCTGACCAAACCATTAAGATGGTTTTTTATCACTAGAAAACATAGGACATGAAACTTACTAGGGGAAAGATCTAGAGAATTAGAGAATCTGCAAATAAATGATGGTTATTATCAGTCTATACACCATGCTACAGGGTCAGATGAGTCTTCCAAGTGCTAACAGGAAAAAGGACAGGAATGGTATGACTTTTTACCATTTAATTCTGAGCTCTGTGCATTATTTGGGAGATGCTAACACAGGCTCAATTGCTACCCCTATATACACACACCAAGTAACATTTTAAGAGATTCCTCTTTTAATAGCAAAGAGGATTTAAGACTGACATTATATTTCTGCAAAGATATAACACTGAACAGGACAATTCTTATGCTCTGGGAAAATAAAATTACTGTACCTAGTGGTAGAAATTAATATTCAGGAAATTTACCTTGGGAAACCCAGCCTTTAGGAATAGCACCTCTTAGCTTCTTAACATCACATGTTCCTATGTTAGTTTATCAGGTTTTTTAGTAGCAATTTTTGTAGGATGAAACATAATTTTATTTTGTTATAAAATATAATATTTATATCATAGAAAAGCATCCAAGAGTTCATATAAATTTCTATAAAAACTATGTTCTGCTTTTTAAAACATTAGTTCCTAAAATAAAGTGGCTGGGATGTAGCTTAGTGGTAGAGCTCATGCTTAACATATGCAAGATCCAGAGTTCAATTCCCAGCTCCGAAAAACAAAAACTCCAACAAAAAACCAATGACGAGTGCTCACTTTGGCAGCACATATACTAAAAGCAATAGTGAAGAGAAGCTGCTTGAGTTGGAGAAAATTGGACAAACCAGGTAATTGCCATCAAAGTAAAGTTTTTCCTTGGGGTTGATTCAACATTTTTAATAAATTTTCAATAAGATTCAGTGAACTATGGCAAAAAAAAAAAGTCACAAATTTGGCTTGCAAAGAAGTAGCAGAATGTAACCAATAAACACTAAGCAGTTTACTTCTCCAAATCATCTTACCCTAATTTCAGGAGGATGTACTGGTAGTAAAATGTGTTTGTCTCCACTGGAATAAATGATTATCACAGGAGTAAGCTTAATCGATTTCTAGCCTTATGTACTAGTTAACATGCCTTTGTATATTTGAAATACAAACACAGAGAAGAACTAAAAGTCATTTTCCTTGTCTTTGAATCTGTTTCTAAGACTTAAAAACCAGGATTCTGTCATCAGATACTTTCGAACATCTACTTTATTTCTAATTTGGTTAGTTAAATATTCTTCCAAATACTTGGGAAATATGTGCAGGTTTTCAAGACAACTTTTCAGAACTAAATTAGAAGTGAAATATAAGTTTCCATTTTTATAGATTCACAATGTCACAAAAATAACTTGCCACTGAAATCAGTGTATTCTACCATTTGCAAACATGAAAGACATAGTTTATAACCTAATTAAAAAATAATGGGGCATACATATAGATTTTATGTATACACTTTATACCTAAATTTATTGTCCTCTGGGAAGCTGTGTTTTTGCCACAAAGATCAGAATTTATTAAATTATGCCCTCCAAATCCTAATATCTATAGGAAAAGTCTTTAAATTATGTAAGAGTCTTTTAGTGAAGCTCCTATAAACACCTGCCGGGCAGCTTGAATCATCATATTAGATGGGACACAGGGTTTAGAAAGTACTGCTGACTTTCAAAGGCATTCCCTGCCTGAGAATCACAATCATAGCAAGAGAAGACTATACTTCGGGCACATGTCTAAGTTGTTTCCCTGAATTGTTTCTTGTCAAATTAAAATGTCAAAAATTATTCTATCAAATGCTGTCCCTAAGGAATCTAACTCAATCCAAAAAGCAGCTACCAATTAGCAAAGTCGGGCCTTTTAAAGAGGGGAAGGATGATTTCTTCTTCTATTGATATGTGAAATTAGCAAGGTCCAAAAGAAAAGTTTCATCTCAGCAGTTAGTGTAAATGCTACTGATAGCTATAATCACATGCAGACTGCGATTCCTTTTGAAAGGCTTTTCAAATGAACAAATACAAAGAAAAACGAGAAACACAAGTGTTTCTCTAGAATTACAGTTATAAAAAGCCAAGGTTAGAGATCCAGACATCCATGAGCATTGTGAACTAACAAACCAAAGTCAAATGAAAGCCTTGCTCAATCTTTTGACAAGGTCAGTGCACCCATCCTTTGACACAATAACTGATTGAATTTCAGTTTGCAGAAGGTACTCCAAGAAAATGAAATCCACCACAAATCATTTAATGTTTCTCTACTGCCTTGAATGAGCAAATAAAATCCTCTCAGAAAAACATTTCCCATTCACTTTGTTCTTCAAAAGCTGTATTTCACTCAAAAAATCACCTGGAAGGGTTTATTTACTAGCAGCCTAAGGGTGCAGATGTAATAAATGTTCCTATGCATCTAATCATATTTATACCTTTTATCACTTGCAAATTCAGTTGAATTTTATAGCACATTCATGACATACACACAAAACAGTCATATTCACCTATGGAAAAGAGTTGTGATCATCTATAACTTTTCCTCAAAACTTCTAGAACTTAATTTCAAAGACTAGAAATACAAGCAACAGGACAAAGAAGCTCACTGAGTAAGTCTGTTTACTTGAAGAACATGCATGAGTTACTTAGCCTTGCAGTTTGGCAAAAACCATTATGCGATAACAGAATAATGAACAACGTTCTATTTTACTTATGGCAAGGGACAACATTAACAGCAAAATGTAACATTGAGATGTTACATATTCCTATGTGTATATTTCTTCTGCATTTGTCATAAAAAGCCTCTTAAACTTGAATTTTCAAATACTTCCCAGTGTTGGTGTTTTTCAAAGTCTCCTTTCCAGGTACCAAGTTTCCTGGTTTTGTGGCTCAAGCAATGACAAACAGAGCATTTCCTATTCACTCCACTTACCTCATCATCAACAACTGCTAGGATCTGGTTATGTAAAGAATTATTTTCAACAGCCACCTTCAATTACAAATGTTTGACATGATCACAGACTTCCAATGCTAATCTCCTTTCAAGCTGAAATACCCACATAAGGGCTCTTTGAGACACACAGCATGGCTATTTTCTCTGCTTTGCTTTACCCTGCAAAGAAGCTGAAATACATAGCCATATCCATCTCTTATGCAAAGTAGTTTGCAGACCCACAAGCTTTTGTTAAGACCCAAGTCTTGACAGAGAGATTTTTCAGAACTAACACATTGTTTGCCTGGTATGTGTCTAAACATGAAGGCTATTTGAAGAAAGAAAAGGAAAATCTTCATGTAATTGACTCTCATTTCTCTAAGTTTTTTACCTATAGACCATCCTTTCTTGAGTTAGATACATCTGCATGACCTGAACATATTTAATGTCAGAGCCCTACTGTTAACTTTCAGTCTAGTATAGTTCAGGAAAAATACCATTCACCCAGTGAAAAGCAGATGAATCTATAAAAGATAATCCTGCCAACACACTAGATGATACTTATCTCTTGAAAAGCAATATTTTAAAATTTCAAAGAATAGCACCTTTCTGGCAAGCCAAATTCAGGCACTTTATACAAAGTGATACACTGAATTCTACTATTTCTGTGTGACAGCCAACTGAGGTTTCAAGCACACACACACACACACACACACACACACAGATGTACAAGCAGATTCAAGAAAATCTGATTCTAAACTGAGTTTCTATAAGTAAAATTTCACTGTAAATGCATTTTACATTATGCAACACAGGAGCTCACTAAAGGAACTACAAACAAATTTTATAGTGCAAATAAATTATTGGTAAAGTAATTGATCACCCCCTTTTAAGAGGTTTTATCATTATGCATTTAAAATTTGCATAAGTGAATAATACTTTTCTTTATGACTTTAATACATCTACACTCATCATGGCAACACAAGCCTGTGTTCTGCTACAAGAAACACACACTTGACCCCATAACCAAAATCTAGCTTATGTTAAGGAAAGTGAGAAGAGATACAAATCTCGTGCAGAAAATGACCAAGCAAGCACACAACAAATTATCCCTGTAGCACACACTCATCAGCTAATAGGAAGCACAACTGGAAAGCAAAAGAAATCAAGCTTTCTTTTCAAATAATTTCCTTCCTGGTCGTGCCACTATTCTTCCATAACACCTACCCCATGGTTCCAGCAAGGCGATATTCATAGTATAACCACGCCAGACATGGTAAAGCAATCCTCCATTACTTCCTTCACAATCTTCATCACATAAAAGTGTGTTAACCTAAAGGTAATCCCTCAATGACTGTTTCTTGCCATCTGCTAATAACGTCCAACTACAATGAGAATAAATGACATGTAATCTTATATAACAAGAGCTAGATTACACTTTGAAAAATCTCCTCCCAGAATGATCTCTTTAAAAAAAAAATCTGACCACTTAATAAAATAGTTAATAAGTTAAAACCAACACTAGGAAAAATTAAATTTGCAATAAATTCTAAAAAGTTGAAGAACATGAAAAATTTGAAAGAGGTGTTGCAATCGACCACTGCAATACAAACCTATTTGAAAGAGTTTTAAGGCTTATAAAAAGCACTCGGCATGGCTTGATCATTGAGCCTTGGGTACCTTCTAGAAAAATGTGAAGTTGTACTGGATTCTTAAAGGTATTCTGACTCAAATATTATTTATGCTTTAGGGAAATTCCTTAATGTTAAAAATCATATAAATTGATTAATATAAATATAAACTCACTCATGTTCAGAAGTTTTCATTGTTGATGTTTTACCATTGTCCTCTTAGGCAAAATTAAGAATATTATAATAAGTTTATTCCTTCAAGTCAAGCTTACTAGTAACAATTACCATATTTGAACACTGGAGAAAGGTGAAAAAGCAGCAAAGTATGCTAAAACAAGTTTTAAGATCAGATAACCTGCATTTAAGTCTCCTCTAGAGATGCAGCTCAGTGCAAAGGCCCTGGATTCAATCACTACTGCTGCAAAAGAAAGCAAAGTTCTTGAAATTTTTTTTGCGCTGTAGTAATTTATTTAAACAAGCAATAAACTATCTGAAACTCTTACTAATTAAGAATATTAATTCCTATAATTTAATCATTCAAAACCTTTCAGCTTACAAAATCATGTTCTAAGAAGTGGTAATTAGCGACAAGACAAAAAAGCAGGAATAATTTGATGTGGTAAGGCAGCAAACAGATAACCAGCTGTTCAAAATACTCTAAACATACTTTCACAAGTAAATGGGAATGAATTTCAACAAGAAATAAGTTGTCAGAAATGAAATTTATCTGATAACTCCTCTATGAAAGAAATGGAAAAAGATTACTTTTCTAGTATACTTTATCTCCAAAAGTGAAAAAACAGAAACACATTCCAACACAGATAATTAGCTAAATTTCATGCTAAAATTAGATAGAAAAGTAATTTTCTTACATACCCATACAATCCATGATCAAAATGAAAGCAAACATATTGTCACACTTGTAGACCCTTCTCAGCAAAAATAAAAGGAAGTAAGGAGATTCTGAACTATCTGAGACATTCTGGCTCCATCATTATGGAAATCAGTGAAATGTCTAAGTCAGGGTTTCCAAAGGAAATATTTATTTTTATCACACTGTCTATGAAACACTTTTCAAAGTGCTTAACTCTCATTTGAATCACTTTAAAAATTCTTAACAATTCCTTTATATCTTAACAAATGTTACAAACAGCATGACCAATTTTCAAAGCATTTTCAACTAAAAATTTCAAGTGTCTTAGATTATGAGTAACTATAACATAATATTCTTATCAAATAATGTTATATAATTATTTCATCAATGGATGTTGCTCTTTAATTCTAAAGGAATTTCTGTATCTTGTAAGAAAACATACCACTAACCTTATGATAAGAGACACATGAAAATTAAAAGTACTCTAAGCCCCAGGGGGAAAAAAATCTGACCATACACACGCACACAAACACACACACACACACACACACACACACACACACACACACACCACAAGAGAGTAAAGGAAATTATACTCTACTAGACACACAGTGTGGAATTACTTCAGACTTCAAGGAGGATTTCTTATTAGCACTGACTGTTAAGGTTTACAGTTTACAGTGTCTAGTTCTATAAACTATAAATCAGTAGCTAATAAGAATGTATGTGTATTAATTCTTTAATCTATACAACAAACCTAGTCAGTATATAAAATATGCAGGTATAACACACATTCCAGGATCACATACACAAAAAAAGATTTTGTTTTGTTTTGTTTTTAAAATAAAATACTAAGTGCTTTCACCATTTATAAGCTACATGGACTTTAAAGTGAATCTAGAAGGAAAGGCATTTCATAAATATAAATGCAAAACAAGATATACTAAAATCCGTAAGTTCTGAATACACAATGTTAGGTAGGCATTGCCCTGTGCCTGGAGATGCATCAGTAAACAAATAGCCAAATATGCCCTGCACCAATGGGGCTTACATGATAGCAAATATTTATTAGTCTTTAAATTTAAAAAAGCATAAATCCAACAGCAGAAAATATATACACTGATAGGAAATAATGCAAAAAAAACAAAAACCCTGAAATTTACAAAAACAAAACAGAACAACAAAAACACAAAGCTCTCCAGAGGGGTTATACTAATTCTTATAAACTATATGAGGATTTTTAGCTCACCACACAAAAACCAACATTAAATATTATTTTAAAAGTTCTAAAATCATTAAACCATAGTTTTATCCCAATGTTTTGTCATGTTTATTATACCTTTTAACTGGTTAGCTCTGCCATGATCCTTATTGTTGATCCTTATTTCTATTTTCATGAGTGTCAGGCTGTTTTGTAATATTGTTTATTTCAATTAGAACTCAACTTTTATGTAAGTGAGAGATTTGACTATAAAACAGTGCAGTAATAAACTGGTCTAAGTAATAAGTAGGTTACAATAAGGTAAGTAAAAGCAGGAAAACAACCTCTCAGAACAAATGAAAGCTATTTCAGAACAAAGAGAAGTAGATGTGACAAGATTTGAGCAGGTCTACAGCTAAATCACTCAGTGTTACTTTGTCAAAAAACTTCTGCTGACTTTACGTAAAAGTTAACTCAGTCTTTGAATATGTATAGTTTCAGAAAATAACTTGCTGAATTAGACTTTATACTTTTTATGTATATGAAGAGTAATTAATGACAAAATTATTTCTGCCTACATAATTCAAAAAACTACAATGCTATAATTCAAAAAAAGTACAATGCTATAATTTAGGTTTTTTCTCAAAAGACATATATTACATGGACTCTTCAAACCGATAATACCTTAGATTCACTGATATACAATAATATATTCAGGCCCCAAAATATCCTATTAGTACTATTATCACTACCGTATTTTACAAGTAGGAAAACTAAACGGTTAAGTAATGTATTCACAGGCATAAAACTAGTAAAATAACAATGTTGAGCAAGAACCCAGAAATCTAGCTGTGCTAGGCAATAGTGACCCTTCCAAGTGTCTGGTAAATATTTAAGTAATTATCTACTTGCCACTTGCCAACTTACTTGACCACTGCAATAAGATGATATTCAGCAGAACAGAACAGTATCATATAGTAATTTCTAAACAGGGAAGGCAGAACTTCCCAATCCAGTTCTTTCTTGAGTAGCAAAGAAAGAACTAAGGGGAGGCTCAAAGACCGAGGTCATGCTTTCATTTCTTTAATGCGCAGCATCTCATAGGAAACCAAAGCCATGGGTAGACAGGTAGTAATCTTCCACTTCACATTTTCACAACATGCCAGGAGCTTTCTTAGGAATCAACCAAGGAAATGACTTCATTATGTTTTTGGACAGACTATAAATGGATAGTTTAGAAAAGCACAGATCATAGAATACTTACAAGTCTTCTTTATAAAGGACACAACTATATTCAAACAACTAAATCTCTTTACACATAAATATCTAACTTATTTTGTTTACATTAATGAGCCAACAAATTACAAACTGTCAAAATATGTATTTGTTTTAGTTTACTCAATCTAAAAAATTTAGATTAGTTTGTTCATCTAAATATTTTTTAGTTTGTTATTTAAATCTTATTTTTCCCAGGGAGAAGGCAAATTCAGGCTTTTTTCAGAGTGAGATACTAAGAATGAATAAAAAAGATAAGAAATTCTTTGTCTAACACAATTTCTAGCAAAGTATACTGAAAAGGCTTAGAAAATTGATAGGTAAGAAAAAAGCTATAATAAAATTTAAAGATATTCCAGGAAAGACTGCAAGCTATAATTTTTAAAATGACACCACATTTATAGTTCTAAAAAAAGTTACACCTGATAAAAGTTTAAAGTGTGGCACTGAAAAGAAAAACAAATGTTTAGTTTCCTCAACTATACAGATGAGTAAAATTATCAGTTCTCAGAAAGACAAAAGGTAAAACACTGACAGTTCTCAACAGAACACAGAGGATTCCTTTGCCCTCATCACCACCACTTCTCACAGCCCACCCATGGGCAACTCAATCTGGCCTCCACTGAGCCAGGGAAGGGAAAGTCTTGGCACAAAAAGAGACCAAAAGTTCATCTGTCCTGCGATGTTTGCAAGCACCCAAATGTTGGCCTATTGAGGTTATAAAGGATATTTTAGATTAAGCGTGACTTCACTGTGTCCGATATACCAAAGATTGATTAATTTACCCATATTCTTTTACTTTCTTAAACTTTAAAAAAATTTGTATTGGGGTTTCCAAAGATGGCGGACCGGTAGGTAGCAGGAGAGAGATCCTCTCTGACAGAAACAGCTTAAATGCCAGAATTTAGCACCCTGGAGAGACCCAAACAGAGAGAGATGGATTCTCTCAACCAAGGAAGAAACTAAAGTTAAAAAAAACTGCTCAAATATGAGGTCCTGGGGCTACCATTAGTGAAGCTAAGATCAAAAAGAATGGCGCCCTCCTCGAGCCACCCAAATTCCTGCCCAAAAGCGACCTGACTGACCAAACTGCGCCAATGCGACTGTCTTAAGCAGCTGGAGGGTGGAGCTGAACATCCCTGCGTGCGGCTCACCGGGACCCGGCCCTGCACACGACCCACCCAGAGGCACCATGAATTTGTGCCACAGCCGCGCTGAGGTTGGAGGTCTGGGAGCCCAGCAGTTCTCAGGGACCCCCATCAACACATGGTGAGTGATTTGAATAAGACCCTCCCACGAGAAAGGGGAAACCGACTGGAAGACATGTTGTATTTGGGCAGGACAGCCTTAACTCCATAAGGAAGTGGATTTAGTTGGTTGCTTCCCTCGCCGAGCGGATTGGTGGAATCTGCTTGGATTGGGCCGTGCCCTTGGCTGGGACCCAGTGAGGTGCTACAAACTAATTCCCTGAGCACAGCCACACACTGATGCAGTGAAGGCCTACAAAGGTTGACTGGCCCAGAGGAGAAAAGCCAGTAGTGCACACTGCAGTTGCTTGAACTTCACTCTCTGATAGCGGCTGGCAGAGGACAGAAGCCCCTAGCCTGCGTGCTCCAGAGGAGCCTTAACAACAAGAAAAGGGGCTGGGAATTACACCGTACACTTGTGTGGAAAGAACCAAAAACATGACGAGAGGGAGAAATAAGAAAAAACCCCCAGGCCCCAACCCTGAGAACATTGATCCAGGAGAGGTGAATACAAAAGAGATTGAGGGCAGCAAACATGCAACATCAAACACAGCGGTAGCAGACATAAACAGATATCTTCAGGACCTCGTAAGCGGGATCAAAACTGAAATATTAATTCAAATTAAACAAGAGATAAGTAGATTAATAAAAGAAGGGCTGGGCACCTCTCAAAAAGACACAGACAGAAGAATGGAGGAACACAAAAGGAGAGAACTGTTTAATGAAGAAAACAAGAAAAACCTAAAATTCATGAAACAAATTCAAAGAGATTATCAGCAAACTAAAGACTCCATAGAAAGTTGGCAAAACTCCTTGAAAGAAACCAAAGATAGACTATGAAAAATTGAACACAGGCTTGCAATGTGTGATCATGAAAGGGAAGATCTCTTCAAAATCACAAGGGAGCAGGCAGTAACAATTGGAAGACTAGAGGACAACAAGAGGATCTATAACTTAAGAATAAAGCATGTAAATGAAGAAGCAGGAGTCAAAACAGAGGAACTGCAAAGGCTATTCATAGAAATCATTAAGGAAAATTTCCCAAGCATAGAAAAAGGAAAGGATATGCAGATGTATGAAGCATACAGAACTCCAGCCACCTACAACCAAAACAGAGCTACACCCAGACACATAATAATCAAGATCCCAGAAATTCAATATAAGAACAGAATATTAAAAGCCATCAGAGAAAAGAAACAGATCACCTATAAAGGAAAACCCATCAAAATCA
>PVJX010025485.1:0-26932 GCA_004027295.1 Dolichotis patagonum | reverse complement strand
GTAGACATGCATATGAAATGTGACTATTTGTACACAAATGAAAAAAATAATTAATTCTGACCAAAAGCCTGGAAGCTATTTGTTAATCTATAGTCTTGGTGCAGGATCTTAAAAATATGACGGGTGAGAAGTGAATTAGGAAAGGATACTGCATCCTGAAGAAGCATTGTGAATTAATCATTGATCATAGAAGGGCTGAGTGTTAAAACAATGTCAACTAGTTCCCTGTGTTATACTAGCACCACAAAAATCTCCATGAGTTAATAAAAAGTGAAAGTGCACAATTATTTGGGGACTTGAGTGTAGAGCTGAGGAGATGGATATTGTAGATGTTGTAAGTGACACTAACAATTTGAAATCTATTCAACATTTACATGGATGCGTGCATATGTACATACATACTACATGAAACAACTTGTGCAAACAATAGAGTTGTAGTTCAGAAGAGTCATACTTTAAAGGCCAAAGTTGCTATTTTTGTTCTAATCATATAGAAGAACTCTTAAGTGGAGGAAAACTTGAATTCTCTCTTGATATTTTGATCAGAATATTGAAAACTCTGAAAAGCAGAGGCTGGGTAGCCACGGAGGACCTTAGAAGAAGGACATCAGTTTTCAAGAACAAGTACATGACAAGTTCATGTAGCCTGAATCCCCACAGCATGTCAATATATCAGACCTAATTTATGAGACTGAACTCACTGGATTTCATCAAAATTTAGATGCATTATTTGCACCATGATTTTATGCAGCAATCAAGAGATGATAGCAATTAGAATACTTCACATAATTAATTATAAGATATCCCAATTCCAAAAGTTGGAATACCTAACAGTAAATAACTAAGAAGTATTGAAATCTATAAACAACAAAAACAAACTATTCCTCTATATTTTACATAAAATTTGGGGAGGTTTTTGTTCAATTCTAGTAAACAAATCATTTGAGAGTTACAAAGATGTCAACTTACTTAAAATTTAAGAGCTGCCCAGGTATTTATTCAAATAATTTTTGCCAAAAACGCAGCTGGAGTTGCATATAGCACAACTTTGTCAAACAGCAGGCGAGAACAAAATATGGATATTACTGTGAAATTGTGAGAAAGCAAAAGTCATTGGCTGAACTTGTGGCTTTTTCATTATAGTATAGGAAGGCTTTTTGGTCTCTGTCATATTTCTACAATCCAATTCACTGGGCATTACATCTTCCATACATGGCCAGAAAATTGACAGAAAACCGTGTATATTTATCTTTTCTCAGTTACTCTATTTCCTTCCAACCACTCAGAAAGTAACAACCTTGAGAGAATAAAATTTTATACTCTAACTTGAAATTTACAATTAAAAGCCACTCTCCCTATGACTCTGACAGATTTTTCTGTATTTTCCTCATAAATTAGTGAACTTGCGGGCTTAACTTTTACATAATGACTCCAAAGGTCTTCCCACATGCTATTCAGGCTGGCAGCAGTTCTGAGAAAAAAAGCAACCTTCTTATTTTTATATCAAATTAAAAAGGCAAAACCATCATTATAGTTTTGGAAATAACAAGGGTTGCAAAGGTTGTAATGTAGCTTCAGAGAGTTGAATAGCCTTTTGGTAGTCATTATTTGGATTTGTTTTTGCATTAATCCACAGACTCACAATAGAGTTATCTAATAGATTTGGTTTTACTTTTCTCCTTGGGAAAATGATAAACATGCTTTTTGCCAAAGGATACAAATTTTTAAAAGCGCAGCTGATGGAAAGTTAACAGTTGATGAATTACCAAAAATGTTAATTCATTAACTAGTTTTTGTCCAGAACATTCATAATGCCATGTGAATAAACGGGCATAGTGAAGCTAAGATGTGATGAAAGACTGTGTCAGCTATTATATGAAATTTCATTTGAGAAAACCCTGATAATTGTCCCAATTCATTGATTATGTAACCATGTGACACTGAATTAGTTCTAAAGGTCTATTAAATATGTATCAGATATTTGGCCTACAGAATATTAGTTGAATAGTGTTTGCTTCTTTGAAATGCTTAGTGATTGCAAAATTCTCATGCCATTAGACACTTGCGAATCTAACTCTAGACAAAACATAAGATATCCCTCATCAGAACATATAGGATTGTTTATATTCTTTGAAAATTATAACAATTTTTCTTTCAAATTATAACATGCTTAATGTATATATTCCAAGAATTTAGAACCAGGTATCTGTTCCTGTTCATTGTAAAGGATATGAAAGCTGCGGCAGTTATATTGTCTAAGACCATTCTACTTTTCATTATCTTTTAAAATAATGAGTGACAAAAGTGTGTTATGCCTTTTTATAGTCTATGTATAATCTCAAAAGTTCTAATCTTGGTTACCAGTCTTGCCTATTTTTGAATCAATGGTTCAATGTACTAAGTTCATTATTATAGATTTTCATCTCCTAGTGTGTCATTACATAAAAGCGTCGATGAGGCATGACGTGGCCAGACAGCAACTTACAGGACAGACTAATTTGGAAATGTTTGCATGCATGCAATAAAAGTCTCAGCTCAAAATCTCTTCGATGAGGAAGAAAATCTGCCTGTGAACATGGGGACGCATGCGCCCACAGGCTGCTCCCCGGGCGAAGGATGTGGTAGGTCCGTGACTTTGCGAAGGAGCCAAGGTGTCTGCGTTCGTGCTCCCTGTTTCATAGATCGCCTCTTCATGGTGCTTCCAGTGGTGACTTCGGCTGCGGGTCCGTGTGTCGCATGAAGACCTGACAGATTCCGGGAGAAGAGAAGCAGTGATTTCTCTACTGCATTTTTTATGTTATATGGGCAACAACTAAATGTAGGGCATAGTGTTCAAAATAGTCCAACTTGACAAGTTTACCTTTAAAATGTGATTGTATTGTACTGCGTCTTGCGGACTAGGGTCAGCCAGTCCCTCTGATAGACCATGATTCCAAAAACCTCTCAACCTTAATGCATATTACCACCCTCCAGTACTTCACCTTATAAGAGTTACTTTGTTTTATATTTCCCTAATTCAGTGATTATTTTCCTATCACATGCCTTTTCTCACTGATTAGCATTATCTTCCTTACTGTTTGACTTTTCTTCCTTCTCTGTTCTTCATCCACTTTTATTAGTATTTCATACTTGCCACTTGTTTATCTTAATACCTTTATATTTTAAGGCTCTGCGTGCATTTATCAAAGGATTACAGTAAACCCTTACTTTCCCACCTGTCTCCTCGGGATTTAGCAATGTCAAATTCCTCCTGGGTTCTCTGGAGCAATGCCTACTGATGTGTGCAGAAACGGAAATGGCCAGATGGTGGCACTGTGGAGCACTAAATTTGGTGATGACATTACAAGGCACAGAATTTACACTTGCTGTTCAATCTCTAGTGAGTTCAAATTTTAATATTGTGTGGCCTAAAAATTACCCTGCAAATGAACCTTAATAAAAACTAAATAGATTCTTTACTACAAAATATACATTCCTGATGTTTTCGTTTTCTTGATTTGAGCCTTCTTAAAATACTTGTTCTCATCACCATTTAGTAATTTTATTTCTGTTCTGGTCAAAATCTTATACTAAATGTTAAAACAGGACAGGTAAGTCATTCCTGTGATGCAGTTGACAAGAGTTAGAGTCCCTGATCATTTAACTTCAGGAGCCAAATGTTCCTTCTTGGTTTGTGGAAGGTAAGATGCCCCACTTATCCTGAAAGGATTCATCAGTAAACAAAATAGAGTAAAGAATAATGGTGCCAGGTAAAATACAAGGTATAAAAATGAACTCTCCTAGTAAGAAAAATAAAATAATACACTTGGCTAGATAGATAGAGGAAACAGGGATTTCATCTACAGTGACCGATCAGCAGAACATAATCCAGTAACAGCCTTACTGCTTAGATTTGCTGCCAGCTCATATGACGTGAAAGTACTGGGCAGCATTAGACTTGTCGGCCATTGCCATCTTCAAGTACTAAGGACAATGATGCTTCTTCCAGACAGCTCCATTTCTTTGCTTCATCTCTCAAATTGCACAATCTCAGTCTACACACACACACACACACACACACACACAGTATACAGTGACTGTGGGCAATGTCCCAAACAAACAAAATAAAACAATGAAAATAACACAGGACTTCAAAAAAAGACAATATGAAACTAACAATGGCTACCATAAAGTGTCTTGTTATCTTCAGAATAGCTGCCCTGACCACCAGACACAGGCAGGTAAAATTAACAAAAAAATACAAGCACTAAGTTGTTTCTTTATTTCAGTTGTTATCTTTTCAGAAATCTCAGGTGTGTGACTCCTAATTTCTACTGTGTCTGTGTCTCCTGAACTTGTTCTGTGTAAACTGGAGCTCTAAGATGGTATTTTACTCCTTCATCTTGACATTTTCCTGTGTTCTTCCAAATCCGCCCATTGCTGCATCCTGGGTGCTTCCTGCATTTGCTGCCGGTCCCTCGGTGTAGTGGGTTGGACTAGAAATAGGTTTGGTTTAGCTCTGATATTTCTTTGCTGATTTTCTGTTTAGTTGATCTCTCTCTGTGACAATGAGGTATTGAGATCTCCTGTTACAATTGTGTTACTGCTTATTTGGTTTTCCATGTCATGTCACGAGTAACTGTCTTTATAGTTGGGTGCTCTTGTACTAGGTACATGCATATTTATGACTGTTAAAGCATTTGTGCTGTCTCCAGTTTTCTCATTGACTCCAATCGATCTTGTGTTACTATTTGCTTCATCTTGGATTGATTTCTCATGGTCTCTTGTTATTTTTAAGATATCTTTCTTTGCATGATCACTAGCTGCAATTCTGTCTGGAAGATCTGAAATTCTATCCTCTCCTTAGTTCAATCTGTCGCATATACTTTCAATGGAGGTTTTAATCTCCTAGATCTCTGTTTGGATCTGTTTCATGGATCTCATTTCTCTCCTATGTTGGGCATTTCCCCCATCTTTCTCTTAGCTTATCTATTCTTTATTTGCCTTCTCTCATATATCTTTGATTTTAAGCATCATTTCTTTTTGCACCTGAAAAATCATTTTCTCTATAACTATTTCCAACTGTGTTTTAAACTACTGTTGTTATCATTTCGGAAAATTGCTGTGTTTGGCCTCCAAGTTCATCCATCTTACTGAGCTCCATGCCTGTCTCCCACCTCTATGTGTTGCCATTCTCCACTTTCTCTTTTTTATTTTATTTTGTTTTCTATGTTGATGCCCACCAGCCTCCCATGATATATAGCTCTACCACTAGCATTGAAGCTTCTCTCCAGGAGGAAAGGAGATATCTATTCCTCAAGAATGTCCTCAAGATGTAGTTGGTTCTTTATAGATAGTCCAAGAGTGTACTTTCTTCTGGTATTTAAGTTCTGTGATAATGTCCATGTTACCTCCCAGACATGTGCTGGGTATGGAACCAATCTTGGCCTCTGGATGTGGGGTCTGGGAATGGTCTTCTGTTGATGGAGTTTTCCATCTTCTGTCTTATGCTGCTTCTTACTGCTGCTTCAGACACTTCCATATTCCTTGATTACTTCACCTTCAAAAGTGTGTGTGTGTGTCTGTGCATCAGGCTGTTGTTGTGGGGTCTTGGGATTCCTCTTGGCTTTATATTCTTCATGCCAGCCCACCGTCCACAGGGGAGGGTAATGGAGAAGGCCGGAAGCATGAACTCACTGTCTTCCTGCAGGTCCTGCCATCTGGGATATAGCAGAGGGGTGCAGAGTGTGAACTCACCGGGATCCAAAGGCGGAGGCCTGCATTGCAAACTCACTGCCTTCCCCTCCCCCACGAAGCCTCGTTGATAAAGGCTCTGATTAAATTCATGAGAAAGCCACTTGCAACGAGCCACTTCCGAATGTCCAGTCCTCTTAGCATCATCACTTTGGGGATTAGGATTGCAATATAGAAATGAGAGAGGGCACATGACTCAGATCATAGCACTGTCCCTTTGTTTTAGATGCCAAAGTCTTCCTAGTGGGGCTCTTGAGTTTAAACCTATGCAGTTACTGAAACATTCTTTCTTTAACTTGATTCTCTCATCTCATTCTCATTTGCTCTATAGTGATCAGCATAGAAAAAGAAAACAGAAAATTTGCTGTCATATCTCATGCACATGGGAATTCCAGGGTCAGGAATCCTTAAGAATCTATACTTAAGATCTATTTTGTATTTCCCTTAAATGGTGAGTAAACATTTCTAAGTATTTTTATAAAGCTGTACACCGTAACAGCTTTATTCTTAAAAGGGAGCAATAGGTGCACCATAGGTTAATTATAGAACTTATATTATCTAGAGACTAAAATTTCAGAAAATATTATATATCAATTTATATAGGAAAAGCCAAAGATATTGTTCAGATTTATGTTTTTCTGCTTTTTTCTATGAGACAGAGTTGATGTTTGAGACAATGTAACTGCTTTACTAAGTCATTCATCAACCCCAGTCAAAACGTTACTAAAAAGTGTTGTTCCCTGAACGTGGTGGTTCACACGTGTAATCTCAGCTCTCTCGGAGGCTGAGGCAGGATCATTTCAAATTTGAGCCCAGGCTGAGAAATTCAGAGACTTAATGAGATATTGTCTCAAAATACAAAAAAAAAAATTGGGGGGCTCTAATCCCTAATACTATATATATATATATATATATATATATATATATGTAGTATATATACTATACATGTGCATGGCGCGCACACACATGTGACACAGTAAAGTTCTTATTTGTGCTAGTTATCATGAAAATCATTGAAGATCTTGTAATTTCAAAATTTTTGCTAAAGTAGACATATCTCAGCAATTAATTTAATTGAGAATTGTAAACAGCTATGGAGACAAGCTGATAGGAATTTTTATTCTGCAAGCTAGGATTCATTTTTAATTACATTTTGAAAATTATAGCTCACTGAATTTTGTAATGATGAAATCAATTAGTTTACTGGGAAGCACTTACTCATTGCCCGGTATGTGTTTCATGCTCAGAAAACATGGTACAAAAATAATTTTCTGGCTATTTCTCTGGTGTAGGAGAGTTATGCACCCTTTAAGTGTTCATATCCTAATTCTCAAGACTTGTCAATCTACAACTTATGTAGCAAAAATAGTTGGCATGTGATTAAAGTTCTTAATAAAAAGATTATTCTGGATTACTTGTGTGGCCTCCGTAGGGTCACAAGAGACTTTGAATCATTCGTGGATAAATGGATTCACCCTGAAAGTGAAATAAATCACGCTCACAGGCCTACATGCTGTATTGTTTCTGTTGTGAGGAACTTTGAGGGTATTGAGGGACACAACAGAGAACAGACACTGGGAGTGGAAGCGTGTGTGCAAGTGGGAAAGGAGACAAGGAAGGGAGGAGTGAGAAGGGCAAGGAAAGGGGCTTAAAAAACAACGGAAGGAAAAAATGGAAACAAATCTGCAAATGGGGAGGGGAAGGAGGGCTGCAGGAGCAAAGTGGAATGGGGAAAAAAAAAGAATCAGGAACAGGTCCAAATTCCCTACAGTGAAAGTGATTACGTATGGCAAATATGAACTATTATAAAATAAAAATAAAACAGTAAAAAAAGATTATTCTGGTTTACCCGCATGGACCCAAACAGGCACAAGAGCCCTGGTAAGGAGGAAGGAGCATCACAGACAGTCAGGTAAAGTCGAGGCAATCACACAGCAGGGGAAAGCAGGGGTGGAAAGAAAAGATGTCAGCACCTGCTTGAAAGATGGAGGGAAGGGTCAGAGCCGAAAAGACAGGCAGCAGGTAGGAACGGTGCGGGGCACCAGCCTCTCTCCGGAGCCTTCCTGCTGGCACCTCTTTCTTTGTGTGTAGACTCCAGTGCAGACTGAGGAGAAAGCTGCACTGCTTTAAATGACTTTATTTGTGGTAATGTGTTATGCCAAAAGTGGGGAGGTAACAGACTCCTTGTCAGGGGACTAGACTTCCTAAGACAGCTTCTACATTCACGAGTAGTAAGTGTCTTCTCTGTCTTCATTTTACAGCCAAGTGAGGCGAAGACAAAAAAGAAGAAAAGATAAAAGCAAAGGAGATAGAGAAGAAGGGAAATAAGAAAGGACGAAGGAAGGAAGGAAGGGAGGACAGAACAGTAACAGCAAAAACCAGAGCGAGATGGTTAGAGTCAAAGCTATATTACAAAGATAGCAAGCTGATGCTATATATTTTATGGGAGAATTGGTGAGCTGCTAGAAACTTCATTGCTGCTACTGAGACAGATGAATTTCAATACAAATAGCTACTCCAATGTCAAGCACAATGAAGACCTAAATTGGATAAATAATAACCGGTATTGCTTTAAGAAAAGAATGACAACAATAAAATAGCTGCATTTTTCTTCTTCTGGAAGAATGACAATGGTAAGAACCACTCAGTCATTTCCAAGCATAAGGCACATTCTTCAAATAAGGAGGAGCAGGAGGCCCTGCTCCTGTTTTCCAGAGCTCTGCCAGTGTTCAGTGGCGCTAGATTTTTAAGTCATGCTCTTAATCCAGTGTGAGACACAAACTGTGGCCTTTTGAGAAGAATAATCTCACTGAGTCTCAAGTCAGGGTTAAGACTTGTGGTCAATTGAAGAACCACAGTCAGAATTAGTGTTTGAGAAACTCACAGAGAAATTCACAGTTTAAGGGGTTTCCGGCCTCGCCGGACTCCAGACCAGACAGACACACGTCCTTCCTGTCCACCAGGGGGCAACCTTTAGATGCATTCTCTCCACACAGAGCCAACTTGCTCAGAGTTTCCAAGTCATACCCTGCAGTCTGCCTTTTCCTTGCTGGTTGGTTTAGTTTGGTTCCTTATTTTGCATTCCTGTAAGAGGTAAATCTCTGGAAAAAGAGGCAATTTACTGTAAATGAGTTATTTCAGGTTTTAATTATTCTTGGATCAGTAGTTTCTCCTAGACAGAAATTTGGAGGCCCTGTGCTCTGTGTAGGAACATAAAAATAACTGAAGGGGAACTCTTCTTCAGAATCTACAAAAGGAAGCTACAGTTGTTGAAGCTTGTATCTGTCTTCCTTACGTGTAAACTGAGATAGGTACTGATAAAAACTTTTAAAATGATAGGGGATATTGTTTTTAGAAGCAAAAAAGAAGCTAATATTTTTCTTCATTCCTGCTGAATTACTAATGGTTTCTACACAAGAGTTGCACCTAGAGGACCTCAATCCCTGGATCAGTGTGACTGAATATTTAACTTGCTCTTTGATTCTCTATAGCATAAACACAAGGATAGTAATTGACTGTCTCCACTGCCCTACAAAGGCACATTTTTGGAGAGGAACAGCTCTCTCTTTGCCTGATTCTTAGGGTTGACTTAGTACTGGAATTTTGCATATGTTTTCTATTTTGGGAAACTTTTTGTGTGTTTAATTACATAAGAAACATATCATTCCAGTTGTTTCATCTCTAAATTGCTTTTCTGTATTAGGTAGCTACTGCTGAGTAACAAACAAGTTTCATTTCAGTGGATGAAAGCCTAAGGCAAGGGATCTATAAGACAGCTGGGAAGTTTTTTTTTTTGGTCCAAATGAGGGTCAGGAGCATAGCTGCAGTTATGTGTAGGTGGGAAAATGTGTCTTTCTTCCCTTTACTTGTTACCTCTACTGTTGCTGCCAACAAATCTAGGGTGGCCTTGTTCAGCGTAACTTCTTCCACACAATTCCTCACCCAATCAGGTTAATCTGGGTTTGATCTCACAGCAATGACAGTTCTGAGAGAGAAGGTGGAAGCACATTGGGCCACCAGTGTGAACTGGACAGTGCATTAATTTCGGTACATTCTCCTGTCTATAACAAGTCCCATGACTAGTCAGAAGCAAGAGAAACAGACACCATTTCTTAAAGAGAAGAGCTGCAGAGAAACATTGAAAGACAGGTAAGTACAAAGAATACTTTTATAATCAAACTCATGTATGTCTGTAGTTTATTCCCTGGTGCTGCTTTGACAAAGAAAATTATGCTAAATTGGCCTTAAGTTTTGAATACTGGATATGGTCCAATAGTTTTGACCATCTGCATGTAAGTCTTGGAAACTTGGTTCATCCATTAATTTTAACTATTTAGATCTTCCTCCAAATGTAGTGGAACAACTGCCTATGGACAGGAAAGTCATAAAAGAAATCTGAGTTCATTATTTCAGTTACTTCTGCTATATTTTTTAGGGAAAAATAGATGACAAAACAAAATCCAAAAGATTAATAAAAACTTTATTTCTTCTACAAATTAGCAAAAATGCACAACCCTTGCTTGCTTTTCTAATTCTTTTTCGTAGTTCTTCCATTTGTTGTTTCTTTTGAGCACTGAGTGATTCACTACTGAGTGTTTGCCAATGATTAAACTGGTCTGAATAAGGAAGTTTTGCAGGAACACTGGAAGATTCTTCATCCTTGGGGCCAAAGAATGTTAAGCACCTAAAAATCCACCCTTGGAATGCCACAATTTTTTCTTTTTCCTCACTGTAACTGCCGTGTTTCTTTGTGTGAGTGAGCCTTTTGTTCTCAGAGATGTGACGTAAGCACTTCCATGTGATATTTCAGAGTGTCTTCTTCTAACAAGGACACCACAGGGGCCTGCTGACCACTAGGTTTTATCCCTAGTCTGCATAGGCTTTCTGTGTGATTTTTCGTGTGAACAATCTCTAAAAACAACAAGCAACTTTACATAACTCTTGCACATTCCATCCTCTAGAAACCAGCCATGTATCTCTTAGGAGAGAAAATCCTCTTTTTTCAGTTTGTGACTCTCATGTTGGTTGCGGAATAAGGTGTTTTCTCTGTAAATCTAAGATAAAAATCTCACCTAAGGCATAGACACACAGCATAGAAAGCCAACCTTTTCTTGTACTTTCCATATTTTCTTTAAATGCTCTTAGTTGCTAAAGTCTTATTTCTGAACATTTATGCCAAAAAATCTGTGGAAAAGACTTAGTTTAATTATATTGCACTTGGTAATAGTTTGTAGAGGGCCTTTGGGCTTTTCTTCAGTGCCAATTAATTATGGATACACTAGATGGAAAGATTCAGTTATCCAATGGGGATATTTTTGATAAAGGCTCTTAATCATACAAAAGCTTACTTTGAATTTCCCCTATGTCATAAAGAGACTCTTGCTTTTTTATGAGACAATAGCTCTGTAAAATGGTAACTAAACAATAAAAAACCAGCTGCAGTACATGTTAGGGTTCTCTCTCCTTGTAGACCCATTTCCCCAAATTTTAATTTCACAAAAGATAAAGCACTGAAGATATTCCATTCAAAGGCACACATATTCCTCAGTTTAATATCTATCTTGAATCTCTGCTTGTTTATTTATCCTAGAGAAGAGAGGGTGAGCAATCTTCATTTCTCTTTGTTGAGTTATTACCTAGAAATACTCATGCAGTATTTCTCTGCTGGGCCTGACTTACTGTTAAGGCATTAAAAAGTCTGTTTCTTATCATCAGAGCTAAGCATTTTTGAGCTCTTTTACTACATGCCAGGGAGAAAAGTTGAATTGGATTTTTGAGTATGGAATTACTCGAAGGCTTTGCCTTGGGGTGAGATGTTGAGAAAGTGGTCCCGAGAGGAGGGTAACCGCTCTTTCATAGCTGCTTTATTTCTGCCAAATGATTCTTTTAATTTCTTTAGGAAAGAGCTGTTTGCAGTTGTGGTTGTTTTTGTTACATTGCCAGAAGAAGTAATAGTTCAGCTGTCAGCAGGTCTCCACGGAGTGCTGAGGAGTCTTGGAGTTCAGCCCTTTTGCGAACAAACTTTTACCAGTTGCCCCGTCCTTGTTTCTTCTGACCTGTTCCACGCTGTGGCCAGGTGAGCCAGCGTCTCCTGCACTGTCAGCTTTCTGACTTTGTCTTTCCAATGTGATTCCATCTACTTCCTTTTGAGCAGCATTTTGTTTCTCTTTCTTTTTTTGTGGATGCTTCTTCCAATTCCCCAGCCAGTGCATGTTCTCTTTCCAATTCTATGCTTATACTTGTTTTTCTTTTTTCTTTTTTATTTTATTGCCTGTAATACTAAGTGGAGAGAGAATAAGTTTGTTGAATTTTGGAAATAAAAATATAAGACAGTTGACACTCAGTTACATATGAATTTCAGAAAAAGAATAATTTTTACAGTATGTATCTCACAGAAGATTGAGGGTATAGTTACACTGAAAAGATCTGTCTATCTGAAATTAAATATAACTGGGTGTTTTATACTTTATCTGGCCATCATAAGACAAGAACCGTATTATGTGTGTGCATTTAGCTGCTATCTTTAGTAAGATGTTTCTCTTAGGTTCCAGATACTTGGTTGCTTTGCTCTAGCAGTACCAAGCACCAAGAATTCATGCCAGCAGGCACAGGTCAGTTTGGCTTCCTCATAATCTCTGCATTTCTACGGTAGCTCTTCAGCTATTAATAGAATAAAACAGAACATGTGAATGCTCTAAGTGACTTTTCTGTAACCTTTTTCTGAGGCAGTAATAACCTCGTTGCTAAAATCCATATACTTATAAAACCACATTTATTATGCTTATACAGCACCTGTTTCAAAGTTCAGGCTCAATAGAGATGCTCGTTTCATAGTTCAGGTAATTTTTCCAGAGAGGTGAAAAAGGGACATCATTTGTTTTTCACGTATTTTAGTTACTCTGTGCTTTTTTCACTTTATCTTCATGTGAGCATGTAAAAAGATAGCATAATCACAGATGCAGACGGCCTGGCTTTATTACCATGAAACAGAATGGACCAAACTGATGGCTAACTATGCTATTTAATTACTGTCAGGAAAAAATAAAAAGATCAATAATCTAAAATCATTTGTATCATTTTGGGTGCTTCACATCATTTTACCAACTTATATACTCACTCTCTTAAATAATGAATTGGTGGTTTCATTTATCTTTAAAATAAAATTTCAAAACTGTTAATTCAGAAAGATCCCTTCAGTGTCACCTTTTACTGTTTGAAAAGCTTTAGTACTGAGGTTTTTTTGGTGGTACTTCTTACTAATCTAAGATTTTCACCATTTGGTAGCTTTGACTTTATGATTTTTTGGAGTCAAGTTATTGTCATAGTGCTCAAAATGCTGGTGGTGGGGGAAGGGATCGTAATAGACTACGGCTTTAAGCAAAGCTAGGATTAGTTCTAGGTGACAGCTTTGTCTCTGTTCACAAGGCTTTGTGATCACTCCTTGTAAGACCAGGATGTTTATATTTAAGGATCAGTTTCCTTACCACTTGGGAAAAGGTGGTGGCAGTAGCTGTGATTGAAGTTCTCACAGAACAGGAGTTAGAATTTCTAACTGAACATTTTACTAAAGCTCAGTAAGAGAAAAAGGACCAGAGAGATGTGCTGTCTATCTATTCCTCTATGCTCCAAAACTCAATATATGGCATAAACCAGACAGCAAGGGTGTTGTAACCATCTGGGGTCCTTCATATTATCCATCTTATGTTACCATTACCACCTCATCTTACTTGGGTTTTTCCATATAAAGAATTGGAGTAATGCAAGTCACAGTTTACTTCCAGCACATCATGGAGGGTGCTGTATGTACACTTCATGTACCCAATAGATGCTGCTTATAAGGATTTGGGGTTCTTAGATCCTGATACATAGAATCACCGTGTTTCTCTTTGGAAGCCTATTTCTTTCTATTTTCTGAATACTATGATCTTTAGGACATATTTATATCTTTTCACTGGTGGCTGGAAACCTCAAAGTAAAGTCTGAAGATGAAGAATATCACTAAGCTCCAGGCCAAAAAAAAAAAAAAAAAGCATTTTTAGCCTTGCGTGCAAGGCCTAAGGCTTATTTTTGTTCATTGTAGTTTTTCTACTAATCACATTTCTGGATTTATTTTTTTTTCCTCTAGTTTCATTTTGTTCAAATTTTCTCTTCTAATTTTAGGCACTTTTATTTGCTAAATATAGTAAAGACATTGTGCATACAAACATTTGAAAAATCAATAATAAAGAATAATAAATTGTTTAAAAACTAAAAATATTGAAAAGCAGAAAAAACCATCAAACTCTTTATTGTGAATAAATTTTGCGATTTCCAGAATGAATTTCTAACCCTCATCAGCTAACCATGAGTAAATGAATCATATTTTTGGATATGTTTTTATAAATTTTAATATAACCTTGGAAAATACTAAACTGTTTTAATATGTCTATTTTGCTCTCCATATATTGTTTTAAATGATGTTTAACTGGAATGTGCCTCTGAACACATTGTGGAATTAAAAAATATATTCTGAGTTCTGTTTAACTTAAAGGTAGAAAAAGCCACGAGAGTCTAAACTCCCAACCTGACAAGAAAAAAGCTGCACAATCTATTAAAGTCTAACATTTAACAAGTGCATCAGATTACTGAGTTCCTTGGCAACCAAATGAACTAAATCCCTGCCAGCAGCAAGCTATTGCCAGGGTTCAGACCCACGACCTGCTTCATCTTTTTCAGGATCAAAGGAGAAAGGGGACTGCCCTAGAAGGTAGTAAGGAGAAATCGCTAAAATGTCAAGAAATAGCTGACGGCCTTATTTTCCTTTGGTGCAGCCAGACGCCCCAGGCACAAAATGAATCTGTATGTTTGCAAGCTCTTTTCAAAGGCTTTGCCAAATGCTTGAGAGTTCTGCTGCCTCGCCAAAGAGAGACCAGGAAAGATTCCACTGTCCAAAACTTACCACATGTATGACAAAGAGTGTGGTTTCCATGAAAAAGAGGAGCATACATGGTGAGAAAAACCCATGTTCTAGGTGAAAAGTTTTTGTCCTAATATAAATTAATGGACATTATAGTGATGGTCTAACATGGTGGAAGGCCAAAGCAAAAACAACACTTACCCCGAGGACCATTTCCTCTTCCTTTCCCACAATATGTGGAAGCTGTGGTTACAACCTCCTCTTTCCTTTCCTGTGCACAGGAAGAGAATTCCAGTGAGTTCTTTGTGTGTCATCAATGCCTACCCCAAGTTCCGCTTCTGGTCAGAGGTCACATAACCCGCAGCTCTCTCTGCATCTGGTAGAGGAGAAAGCCCAACCACATAAGGTATGTGCTCCTCTCCATGTCCTCCATAAAGGCCACTTTTTCTTTCCTTTTGATTGTCTATTGTGCCAGAAAACCCTAACACGAGGCCGGGTTCAAAGTTGGACTAGGAGAACCTAGAATTCTCCTGATATGACCAAGTGGCTCACACCAGATAAGAAACAATCACCTGTAAGAGCTATCATTAAGGAAAGATAAGAGAACAAAGAGAGAGACCTTGTGTGGTTTTCTCTACACTAGTGAGGACTTCTCACTAAGAGTGCGCGGAAATGCTCAGAGAATCCTGAGCAGTGGATTCTCATTTCAACAGAAGGTAATAGCAGGTCCCCACAAGAGGACTATTAAGTGTGTGGTGTGGGGAAGATAACAAGGCCAAAACCCATTCCTTGCACAAGTCCCAGGCAGAGTGACTCAATCAATCTCCTCTCCCTCTATGGGCAGGATTACATGCATGCTCACGTATACACAGGCAGGCACACTCACATACACATCATACTGGAGACAAGTGGGCACACCTACTTCCAGTCATGCATATTTTGTAGCTTGGCCTATTAATATTCTACAAGTAGAATCTGACACACAAAGATTAGCATATTTTCTTCAAAAAGCAGGATGAAAAGATCAGGCTCAGAGACTCTGGAATTTTTAGACAGAAATTTTAATTTTGATTGCTATGAATCTAGTAGAAAAATGTACAAAACGTATAGCTACTGGGAGAATTTTGGCATAGAGTTATAGTCGCATGTAAATGTTAGACTCACAATGCATGCTATCCAATATGGTGAATTGCCTTGATGGATTCTTCAGTACACTGGAGAGTATTGAAGGGGAGAATAAAGTTTGAAAACAGGTCATTAGAAAATAATTACATTGAAATATGTGAAAAGCAAACTAGAAAGAATAAACAAATATATAGTGGCAAAATATATTTAAGAACATTGAAGAAATAAATGTGGGAGATCTTCAAAGTTACAAAGTATAAGTGCAAATTCATAAATTTGTAATAAACTTAATCAGAATAAATACTAAAACAGTCAAAGGTAAATAAATCTTATTAAGTCTTTCAAAGGAGAAATTTAAAATTTAGTTTAAAAATCTTTTTTTTTTTTTTTTTGGTACCGGGGATCGAACTCACTACCTCGGGCTTGCAAGGCAGGCACTTAAGCCACTGAGCTAAATCCCCGGCCCTAGTTTAAAAATCTTAGATTTATCTTAATTTGTAAAACTGGGCAAAGCTTTATTCTACAAAGTAGAATACTCTGATGAAGAGGGCTAGAAAAAGCATAAACAAAGAATATAAAGGAAATTAACTGGTCACTTCAAAGTTGCTTTATAAGACTGCGACAAGGAAACAGAACAGTAGAAAAATAACTAATTGGTTGACCTCAGTTTACTTTGAATGTGCATGTGTGCGTGCGTGTGTGTGTGTGTGTGTGTGTGTGTATGTGTGTATTAAGGCAAAAGGAACTTCATTATCATGCTAATTAAAACAGTCTTATTTGGGCAATATGCCTGGTATCTTCTCTCTTCATTTTTTGCAAGCCCAGAAAACAACTTAATTTGAGCTTAGTGACAGGGGACTTGAGCACAGGTGACTCTAATAAGGCCTGCCTGTAGATGACTATCCATTAGGTCATGCAGGAACTTAGTACTAAACAATGGCCAATTTGTTGAATTTGTTCAACAGTACTAAAAATCAGAGATAAAGAGAAAATCTTGATGTCATCATAGGAAAAAAACTGTACAGATACATACAGATAAAGAGTGACTTAATTAATTTAGAATTTTGTTTTGTTTTTGGAAACTATTAGTTTCCCAAGGATGCCTTAAGAAATTACTATAACCTGGAAACATAAAACAAAAGAAATAAATTTGCTTACAATTATAGACTTCTAGGTGAAATCAAGATGTCACAGGGCGATGTTTCCCCCTGGCTGGTTCTAAGGAAGAGTGCTTCAGAGTGGCTTTCAACGTCTGAGGATTGCCTCAGTCCTTGGTATCTAAGTACATCACACTAATTGCCACCTCTGTCTTTACTTGGCCATTTTCTGTCTGTGTTCTTCACTCTCTCCAGATCTCCCTCCTTTATAAAGATTCTGCGCATTGAATTAGTGCCCACCTTCTTAATGTATGGTCTCATTTTAAATCCAGTCCAACTGCTCAGGCTTTGGGGTCTCAGGCAGAGGAAGTCCACAGTTTAACACGTATGCCTTTCAGGAACACAGTTCAACTCAGAACAGCTGTCCACGATTTAAACTAATTGAAGTTGCAATCTGCATTTAGGTATTGGAGGAATTAATGCGTTAAATCCCTAAGTTGTAATTAATTGGTTACGTAAATAGTAATGTGAATATACAACAGAATGTAGTTTGTTGTGCTTGAAAATAAACTCTTTAATGCATTTGTAAGAAAAATAGATATTTGTGGATGAATGCATGAAAGATGCAGAGACTTTTTAAAACAATTCACCCTTTGTTATTTTGCATGCAAATAATACACAGTGATAAACCTCAACATTTAGAATATTTCCACTCATTTTTATTACTATTTTACAGTCTCCATTATGATCCTCTTATTTTCTGTTGTGATGATTTTTCTAATTTGTAATTTACTGTTTGAAAAGTCATGTGTTTATGTGTGTGTGTGTGAGTGTGTGTGTGTGTGTGTGCTCATGCATGTGGCTCTAAAGTGTGTAAGAACTAAGGACAAGGCATATTTATACAAAGCCCATGCTGTTGAATCAATCCTTGTCTCTAGGCTTATGAGCAGCTACTGAGACATGTGAAAAATGACCTTAATAGAATTTTCTTTCAGAGACCCTACAGTTGTGCTTGATGTCAAAGCCTAAGGTGATGGTGTCTACACTTTAATGCTGTCTTTTGTCTCAGGGGCAATGTTTGCTTTAGTTACCCCAGCTGACATTGGAATAGACTCAGCAATGTTTTATTCATGAAAGTAGGTCCTGTGAATATAGTCCTCAATACACCAGAGAGATAAAAATATCACTGCGATTGCACCTAAACTAATCTGCAGTTGTGTAACAAATTGACACATAAATTAAATTTCTACCGCTAATGCCTGCTTAACTTGTAATTATACTTCAGTTTGGAACTCTACTAAAGTAATTAGTTTAGCCTCAGATTTGCTCATCAAAGCTCACTGAAAATTGGAAAGTATAGGGACTTCTGTTCTTAAACGTGCTTCATGCAGAGAAGATTTTAAAGGCAAACTCATACTGCTACACCTATTCTTCTACATTTTATTGAATTTGACCAGCTTCTACATATTTTTGCCCTTGAGACTATTTATCCCCTTGTAGGAATGTCTATACTTGTTATTCTGTGTTTTTTGTTTACTCTTCCCAGTCCACTCCTCCTGGTGCTGTAGAATTGGTTATTTTCTATATGATTGATCTTTGAGAGGTGGACAGTACTCACTGTGACAATGGGTGGGAAAATCTCACCTTTCAATTTTGGATTCATCTTCTGAAAGAAAAAAGAATTGAGCCATTTTATCAGCTGTTGTGAACTGTACAAATTTACTATGGAAAAGAAAAAGCAACTGGTTGCTTCAAAGCTCTGAGGAATATCTATATCTATATCTATATCTATATCTATATCTATATCTATATCTATATCTATATCTATATCTATATATAATGCTCCCAGGCTTAAAAACATAAAGGCATTACAGAATTTCAAAGACTGGCCTGGGAGCCTAAGGTAATGTTTTAAATAAAAAGAGAATCATTGCAACAAGACAAATGAAAAATATAGATCAAGTTAAGAAGACTGCTTATGAATTTTGTCTTAAAGAAAGGGATTCCATTCATGGTCTAATGCATTAAAGGGCTGAAAAAACAAGTATGATTATTCTACAGATGTTGTGAAATTGCAAGTTAAATGTAGGATGTCCTTATTCATGTGTTAGCTTTATTAATATGGACTCTATCTTGATTAACTTTTTGGTCTGATAAGAGATCCCTACTTGACAACAGCATGCCATCTTATCTCTGGACCCATCTACATGGTATAAATAAAAATTAAAAAGTAAGTGAAGGTATTGTTTGCAAAAATAACATTTGGGGCCACAGGCACTGAGATGCTCTTTAATCATCACTTCCTGGGAATCAGCTTGTGTGATCTTTTTCTGAATCAAGTTTGTTCTGCAGGACCAATAGTGCATGGCAGAAATGACAGTATGCTGATCGTGAGGTAGATGTATTTTTCATTTTGGGGTGGACTCTTGTGTTTACCTTCATTCACTTTCTGTTTGGTTCTCTCTTTTTGATATCTCTACCTGTGTCTCTGTTTCTCATCTCTCTCTGTCTCTGTCTCTGTCTCTGTCTCTGTTTCTGTCTGTTCCTGTCTCTGTCTTTCTCTCTGCCTCTCTCTGTGCTGTTTTTCTCTCTCTCTGTCTTGGTCTGTTTCTGTCTCTGCCTCTCTGTTTTGCTCTCTCTTTGTTTCTGTCTGTTTCTGTGTCTGTCCTCTCTGTTTCTCCCTCATTGTTTGTCTCTGTCTCTGTTTCTCTCTCCCTCCCTTTTAGACATTCAGATGAGTCATACAGAAGCTCAAGGTCAAACTGCTGAGTATTCCAGCAAGCACATGTATGAGCATAGGATCAGAACCTTCAACCGTAGTCAGGCTCTGAGATGAGACATTATCCCATTTTAGAGCTGGAGCATTTGAGAGGCCTGGAGCAGAACCACCCAACCATGACACACCCAGATTCTGCCCTGAGAGGCTCTGAGATAACAAAAATAGATTGTTTTAAACCATTACGTTTGTAGGAATTTATAATTCAGACTTCCTTTAAAAATCCTATTGCTGCCAGGCGTGGTGGCACATGCCTGTAATCCCAGCACTTGGGAGGCTGAGGAAAGATGATCCTTGCAAATTTGAGACCAATTTGGACTACAGAGCAAGCGCAAGGCCAGCCAGAACTGCATAGTAAAACCCTGTCTCAAAAAGACAAAAGAAAAAAAAAGTCCTATTTCTGTCTTAACATAAAATCTTTACATTCATGACCTTCTGCATTTTTGTTTTTATCTAGCTTTTCTAAACTGCTTTACTATTAAGCATATAGTACAAAGTACCCATAAGATTGCTGTATACTTGGCAGACCAAAGAATATTTTTCTTTAATTGCTATTATCTTTCTCCCTATTAACTTTATCCATATAATTCCTTCTGGCAAAAACAAACATTTTCCTCCTTCTATTTTAATTTACTTTTTAAGTGTTATCCATTAAAATCAATATACTTTCTGCATTTTATACAGGGCTAAAGTAGAATACTCTCACTACTTTCTTCATTGACTTAGTTAATCTTAGGATTAAACTTGGTTTTCAGAAACTTTTCAAAGTTGATCTTATAACTGTTAGCTAACTATATGCTTAACTGAGTAAAAATAAGAAAAGCCCAAGCAATCATTTCTATTTAAAGCTTATAAAGTAGGAAAATGTTTTTTAGCAACCTCTAGGAAATACCTCTGAAATTTATGTTATCTAAAATGTTTAATAGTTTGTCATGAAATGTTTCTATTGCAGTCTGTAAGAAATAACTTGAGCCTCTAAATTAGAAAATAAAAATCTTTCAATTCAGGAATTTTTCTCATCCATTTTTGTATTTTCTGAATCTCACCCAGGGACACATTATTTAATACTTTATTGAACTGAACTGGATTGATTTGATCTCTACTCTCATTTCCTTTCCCACATGCTTATTAGTAAAAGTGATAATAATATAAAATGACTAGAAGGAAAAGAAGTACATTAAGAGTGTATTTAATCTGCAGATTGAATAATCAGTGTCTATAGAATGGAAACTAAAATATTGTCTATATGAATGCACTTGACACTGATTTGTAAAGAACAATTGATTGATCTCATACACATCCTAGAGTTATGTATACACCATTTGACAAATAAGGAACACCAGCTACTATGTTACATAGAAATTCACACTAAGCATCTTCATCAATGCCTGAAAATATCTGAAAGATTGGAAATAAAACTTTCTTCCAGGTGTGCAACTTGATTTTTATGATGTTTCTACTAAAGATGTAATTGGTGACCTTCTCTGAGATGCTTTTAAAATCTCTTCCATGGCATTCAAAGTCTTTCCAATATGGATTCTTACCTCCCATCCCATGCCCCTCTCGGAGTATCAGAATTCGCAAACAGAAATCAGAAAATTTAAGAAGCCAGTTAAGTTCAAATTTCACACGATCCCACAAAATACTCTGTAGAAGTTAAGAGTAGCAGGAAATAACTGTTATGATGATGTAGATCTAAAATATCCACCCTGCTGTTCATGTGTGTAGACGGTGATCACAATGATCCAGCACTGTATTGATCAGTGGATTGATGAGTTCGGTATCCGAATGTGCTATCGTGAGGCAGGCAGAGTTGGAGGGGGCTCTCGGAAAGGACGGCCTGGAGGGGTGTACTTGTTCCTGCTCCTCCCTTCTTTCCCCACTTCCTGGTTTCCATGAGCCAAGCACTGTTCCTCCGCCATGCTCCACTACCTGCTTTCTTCCTTGAGCTAGCCAGCCATGGACTGAAACCTCGAGCAAAGTAAATCTCCCTTCCTTGAAGCTGTAGCTGTTTGGCATTTTGTTCCAGTGATGGGAAAGTAACTAGAATAATTGTCTTCCAGAATCATTATGGACAGTCAGGACACAGTCAGATAGTTTGACTGTAAAATATCAGTTTAAATGCTGAACTGCATATTAAGCCAGATAAAGAGTTCCTATAATATAGTTTAAAGATAAAAATGTATTTGGCAAAATTTTTGGTTAGCTAGAAACTTCTGACAAATTAGCAGACATAGGGCAGATTTCACCCTTCAGTGTTGCTGATCAAAAGTTGCTTTTTCCCCACCAATTTATTTAGTATGATGATATAATTTAACTGAACATGGTGTGATCCAAAGAAACTTGAGAGTTGGTGATATTTCTATAAAAACTCTCTGTTTCTCCATATAGACATTGCGTATAGATACTTTTAGGAGTCTAATACTAAAAAAGGATGAATGAATGACATATGTTTTCAGATTTATGATTAAAAATAAAATGCTTGTGTATCCAGCATGTATTCTTTTGTATTATTTTAGTCCAATATTTTAATAGCTAACACAAAGCTAGTCATTTTTGCATATTAGATATACAAAAATATTTATTGGTATGATAAAATTATTCAATACTATTAACAAACCTAAAGAAAAAAGAATCAACATGAACAGATGGTCTTCATTGTTAAGGCAGATATCTTTTTTTATTTTAAAAAGAAAAACAAAAAAAAGGATAGAAATGATACAGAATTTCTTTTAAAAGTAGGTAATTAGCACTAGTTAACACACTGCATATTGTTATCTTAGAAATAGTTGTTGAGGTTAAAAGATCTAAGCATAGAAATGATCAAAAATCAACCAATGACAGCACAAACTATTCTTTTTGATGAACTAACAGAGATTAGTAGTATAGTTATCTAATTGTACACAGAGAGATATATGCATACATTTATGTGCAATATATGTGCATCCATTTTATAGCAGCATAATTTGTAATAGCTACATCTTGGAAACAACCCAAATGCCCATCAGTCACAGAATGGATAAAAAAGACGTTGTATTTTTATGCAACAGAATATTCCTCAAGCTATAAAAAGAATAATCTGGAGGTTTTTATAGGTAAATAGAGCCAACTTGAGATCATACTAATGAGTGAAATAAATCAAACTCACATTTATAAATATCTTACTGTCTCTCTAGTATAAAAAAAAGATATCTCAAATTTATACAGTTTGAGCAGCTTTCTGCCAGCTATTTTACTCTTTGATTGAAGACTCAGGAGCTCTTAAACTCTTGTTTTCTTAAATAAGGGTGTCTGGTCAATTACTCTAAATTCCTTTCTTTTATTGTTTTTTAAAAGGAAGTTATTTTTATTTTTATTTGACTTCTTTCATAACTTATCAATCTATTTATGGATTAGCAGATGACACAAATTTTGAATTTCCCTGTTCTCTGAAAGCTGTCTCAGACTAAAGAGACTCTGGCATGTCTGTACTTTGTGTCTGTGTTTCAGTGAGTGAGTGTTGGGGGTATTGTCTCTGACAGTTCAGAGATATTAGCCTTCAGCTTCCTCAGTGAGGAAAACCAGAACTTCAATTTATGGGTCTATTTTAAATATTTCTGTTTCCTAAGCAATTTAGCCCCCTTTCACTAAATAATACAAAGATGATTCTTGACAACTTCTGTAGCATGGAGAGTTTTCATGTGATTTTCTTAGAACCTTTCAATGTATAATTATCCGTGTAGGCATTTTATCTCCCCTAGTGTTTTATAAAATGTTTGAGGGCAGAGATTAATGTCTTCTATATAGTTTTATGCCTCATAAACCCAGAGGAGTACCTGGCACATGGTGAGTTGTATATTGAGTGTACCTGAGTTAAACTGAACTGATAAATTTCCTGGTGTCCAAAACCTAGTGACTCAGGCAGAAGAAGTGGCCTGGTATTTTAGCATAAATGAACAATTGTGACTTCCTGATGAAGGAAAACTTCGGGGAAAAGATGCTTCTTTTTGGTATGCTGTAAAGGACATATTGCTGCCAATACCCCACACACACTATCCTGTTAAAGTGAATTATTTTCCCTTTGGGCTTATGGACCAGCAAAGCAGCATCCTTAATTGTGAGAATGAAGTGACTGTTCTGAGTGTTGTCCCTGAGGCTTTCTTTTTTCTCTCTGCAGATTATATGAGATTCAAACAGAAATGAAAGCAAATGCAAGAAGTAGAATGACTTGGGCATCTGCCTTTTATCTATGAGCCAGTTATTTTGATTCTTATTTGGGAAACAATTTATCAGGCAGAATGCATTTATTTACATTTGGCCTTAAATTATGATTGTACCTAATAAGTTAGCAGATGCATATATTAGTACTATCATATGAATACATTCGAAGAACTTGGCCTTTTTGCATCTATTAATTCCAGTGCAAACACTTCTTATTCTCTACCCAGGTGCAATATGAGCCATGCCCACGTGAGCAAATTTCCTGCTGTTTTCCACAGCTTTCCTCTGGGAGCTCTGGTTACATGGCTTCCCTCAGTGCTAAAGGCTCAAACATACTTTTGTATGTTTTTCAGCATTTAATGTCTTCATTCTTACCTTTCTCTTTCCACCATTTGTTTTACATATATATTCTATATATGTGTAAGGTGTAGCTAGCAAATACGGACAGAAAAACCAAATGGAATGTTATTAAAATTCTATATGCATCTGTCAGACAGCAAAAGTTGACTTCACACAGGTACATGAATGTAAGCATTACATTGTTTTACATATTCTATATGTAAAACAAATGAAGAAATTGTATATTCTTATGTTCCTCTTTATAAATTCCACAGTATATTCTGTTGAATAAATAGTACTTTTGACCTTTCTGATCCACCTACCGACCTATTATATTTTAAAAGAAGGGAGGTGAAAGGAAGGAATATGGGGAAAAAAAAGAGAATAGAAGGAAAAAAAGGAAATAAAGCTTTTATAAATAAGGGCAAGTTAGGATGAAGCAAAGTGATGGAATTGGGGGGAAAAGAAAAATTAAGATATTCTATGCACAGGTCCAGATTTCCTATAGTGAATCTGATCATTATGTATATCTAAAGTGTACCAATAAAATTCATTGGAAGAAAAAATAAAGCATTATGTGAAGCAAAAAGAAAAAAAGATTCTTAGCTGCTTTGCTTTTCTCTAATAGCCAAACTGGGCATCTCAGACTTGTATCTAATTCTCCTTTACAAATTTCAGGCCTTTTTTTTTTTTGTTACTATTCATTCCTATTTCAGTTTCAGATAAAATGTAAGTAATTCTTTTTTTACATATGATCTGCTGGTAGGAGTTAATCTTGTTTCTTCTATTATTTCTTGAGTGGAAAATTCTCCACGAAAACAAAATGCAAACTGCTTACATTCATGTACCTGTGTGAAGTCAACTTTTGCTGTCTGACAGATGCATATAGATAGAATTTTAATAACATTCCATTTGGTTTTTCTGTCCGTATTTGCTAGCTACACCTTACCTTTGATTTGCTTGGAAACTCCTGTCATCATGCAAAGGATTCCAATTCAATAAGTCATTCTGAGCTAAAATCTATAAACTCATGTACTTTAATGTATGCCTCAGGTCATTTTGACAGACATGCATATTGGCAAATCCTTAAGAACAATTATAGTGAATGCCTAATATTTTCAATGAGTACTAATTACATAACTTTTCAAAAATTTTTATTGCATATAAATTCTTTAAAATTATACAAGTGTAGGACAGTATTTCATCAAGTGTGTTCATCAAGTGTTGATAACCACTTGAGTACTTTTAGTATACCTGGCTTTGGAGATATTGTAGCTAACCAAAGAAGCGAGAAATTCTTGTCAGTTGGTGTTTTGGTGAAGTGATAGGCTATAAAAATAAGATAAATTAGTAAAATATGTATTTGATTATAATAGCTCATAATAATTCAAAGACTAGTAAGACACGGATTGGAGGGATTGAAATTTTATGTGGTTAGGCCAAAGAAATAGCCCTTGAGAACATAGTTAAATGTGAACCATGAAAAAAAATACCTGATGAAAATATGGCCTGGGCAGGTTGAAACTTGTGGGGCCAATCAGGGTAGAGATTCTTTGCATTTTCCACTCACATCCTCCTTCCCCTGATGTCCTCTCAACCCTTGCAGACCTGGGACTCCTCATCCCATCTGGTTTCTTTGGTTATAAGGAAAGAGAGTGATGAGGTTGTCATCAGATACAACACTGAATGAGAAGCCAGGTGCTTACTGCAAAACTTGGAAAAAAGCCACAAACAAAGCAACAACAACAATAAAAACAAGAACTAGAGCATCACAAACTCTCTTAAAGGACCCTCCTCTTGTAAATAAAACAATTTTGAGTCTGTACTCTGCATGGTTTTCATTTCCGTACCTAAAATCTTCCGAAAAATAATCTGACGGCACGCAGGAGACACAGTCTCTGGTCGGTCAGACTGAACAACAAAAGCGAGCCTTTGGCCGGGCATACTTTAAGTCCCTGCCTAGGCAAGGCCTTCGGTTCAGAGGCCAGATCAGATGCCAGCATGGCGGGGAGCTAATCCGTACCACAGCCAGGAAGCCTCCCACCTCTGCAGGCCTGCATTGGTGTATGCTAGCTTCTAGTTTAATTGTAGTGGAACCATATTTGCTATCGGTATATTTTATAAACTGAGCATTAGCAAGTGGCAAAATCAGATGACTTTTCAACAAATTACTACTTTTACAAAGAATCCTACTGAGAGAAAACAACTTAGTTGGTGAAGTCCATTTTCTTCTCAGGACTACTTTAGCTGTTAGCTGGGCTGGAAATCTGTAGCTGGCTGCAGGCCAATTCATATAATCGATGGTGAGGGAACAGAAACCATTGAGAGGGCAGGAACAAGACAATTAGGATGTGTTGCCTATGCTGAATTAGAAGGCAAGAATATTAATCATGTATCTTATTTTTTCTATTAACCAGATAATTTTCTGTTTTTTAAATTACTGTATGAGCAGTGTATTTTGCATAATAGTTTTCTGATCTCTGACTTCTTTCTCTGTAGTGATGTTGTGGGAAGCCCGTTCGTCTTCCACAGGAGCTTTTGAAAAAGTGACATTTGCTGTGGATGGTGACGACATTTCTAAAAATTTTTGACTGTATTGGAAAGGCATGTGCACTGACATTTCCAATTTGAGAACAAAGGCTCTTCATTAATTCTCTGTTTTGAATGCCATTTCTAGATCAGAGTTTCTTTGATTTTCCCTGATTCATTCAGTTTTCTAACCCTCTCCTCTGCAGAACTATTTTTTTTAATCTATTTTACTTTATC
>PVJX010025484.1:0-26928 GCA_004027295.1 Dolichotis patagonum | reverse complement strand
TTTTTTTTTTTTTTTGTCTTTTTGAGACAGGGTCTCACTATGCAGTTCAGGCTGGCCTTGGGCTCACTTTGTAGCCCAGGCTGGTCTCAAACTCTCAAAGATCCTCCTGCCTCAGCCTCCTGAGTGCTGGGATTACAGGTATGAGCCACCACGCCCGGCCCTGCAGTTGCCATTTAAGCATAATTTTCAAGGTTCTCAAATAATTTTAAGACTGAGACTAAGTTAATTAATGAAATATCTTTGGTTTATTTGTAAGAAAATTAAAATTTATACAGCAATAGAGAGAAAAATACTGTGTCCCAGCATACTTTTAACCATTCTTAGAAGTCGTGGAAAGAACTGAATTCAGCATAGGATATCCTTTATCCTGCAATGTAAGTTTAATTATATTTTATTTTTGTTAATATCGCTTAATTAGAATGATTTCCGTCAGGAAGAGCAACTTTATTTTTCCTCCTTTCTTGTTAGTCTGTGTTTACGAGGCAGAATAAAAGCACACCTAGCCGGGAAGCATCACAGACACACTCGGCCTCTCCATCCTCTTTACTCCCCCTCCTCCGTCCCTCCCTCCGTAAATGATGCATGTATTTCTTAGGTTCCAGGAATCAAACCATGACCTCACACTTGACAGGCAGGCGCATGTGCTGCTGAGCTGAATCCTCAGCCCAATAAATAAATATTTTTGACTGGGGATAGTGGCATACACCTGTAATCCCAGCACTCAGGAGGCTGAGGCAGAAGAATCACCATGAGTTCAAGGACAGCCAAGGACACATAGTGAATTCAAGGTCACCCTGGAATACATAGTGAGAGCCTGCCTCAAAAAAGCAAAGTAAAAAGTTTTTTTAAAAATTTGAAAATATCGCCCTGAAGCAAGGCCAGCAGATCGCTGTAGCTGCTGGTTTCCAACAGGAGCCTAAAGAGAATTCTTTCTGTGGTCTGTTGGTCATTTCAGAACTTTGGAAATGGAATGGTCAATTCATCAGAAAGAGATAGCAGGTGAGTATGGTGGACTTTAGGGGGCCTGCAGGGGAGAAACCCTGGTGCATCGGGACCTGCACCGAGCGGTTGACTCAGGGTGCTGGGAGAACAAAGAGCTCTTCTCCTCTCTGGGTGGCAACTGAGAGTATGGCACACTTTCGGCTGTCTGAAGGAGAGACCCTGGCACATCGGGACCTGCACCATGCGGTTGACTCGGGGTGCCGGGAGAACAAGGAACTCTTCCTGTCTCTGGGGGGCAACTGTGATCCTGCCTGCATGTGGGCTGAGAATCAGACATCTCATGTCGTCCTGTCACCCATCCCGTGTCCTCCCTCCCCCTCCCCCCGCCTAGCAAGTGGGAGCCAGTGAACTACACATCTTGTGAAAAGATTGGTTATGTTATTTAGTATGAGCTCTCCATATGCAAAGATAAGGACAACCATTTGGAAGAAAACAAGAGACAATATGACAGATAGTGAAGATCTCTGGTTGTCTAGCTTTGAAATTTATGCTTTCTTATGTCCCGCTCTGTTCTGTTTTGTTGTGTTTAATTTTACTCTCTTTTATTTTCTTTTCTTTATTTTTTTTGGTACCAAGGATCGAACTCATGACCTCATGCTTGCCAGGCAGGCACTTAAGCCACTGAGCTAAATCCCTGGCCCACTCCCTTTTAAAATAAAATTTTAAAAAATTAAAAAAAAATTTTAAAATAGGCAGGTGTGGTGGTACATGCTATAATCCCAGCACTCAGGAGGCTGAGGCAGGAGGATTATTGTGAGCTTGGGACCAGCTTGGGCTACAAAATAAGCTCAAGGCCAGCATGAATTACAAAGCAAGACCCTGTCTCAAAAAGACTATATATATATAGTATTTTAAAATAAAATAAAGAGTAAATGATTAAGCTGAGCATGGTAGTGATACAAAGGAATGAAACTCCCAACCTACTATGTCCGTGAGTTTGTGTTCTCTAAAATCGAAGAATGAATTTTAGGAACAACAGAGGCGAAGAGTAGAATATAGTTATTGAGAGAAAGAAAGTTTCTGTCTGGAGAGAGACAGAAGGGGTCCTGAGCGGGTTGCCCAGGTCTCTGTCTTTTCCAGGGACTTTTATAGAGTAAAACCATGGGTTCAAGGTGGAGGAAGACTGGGAACTCACAAGGCAGGTGGGCATGAGGTGGGACATAACAATAGTCAGCCAATAAGATCAATAGTTCACGTAAAATTGATTACATTAGGGACAAATGGGAAAGTGAGTCACATGGGAAGCAGGCATTGGTTGTGACCTTTACCCTAGAGGGATGGGATAGTGGCTCGGGGGCAGGCCGAGAGGGAGCTAATTAGAATATCAGTTCCCACAACGTAGATGCATGTTTGATTCTTTGTCTTGAGATCTGGCCTCTTTCCTCTGTTTTGAGATCTTGCCTGCAGCAAGAGGTGTGTGTCCCCTGCAAGGTCATCAGACATGTGGTCCTCTGTGACGGCTTCCTCGAGGGCCTTAGCCCTGTCTGACTGCCTATAATATTTCTAACTGGCGTAGCTGCCTGTAACAGTAGCACACTCTTGTAATCCCAGCACTCAGGAGGCTGATGCAGGCAGATTGTTGCAAGCTCGAGACCAGCCTGGGCTACAAAATGAGCCCAAGTTCAGCCTGAACTGCATAGTAAATGATTAAGCAAAATAAATTATATGTGCTGAAGAGGAGGCAGTGTTTAGCTCAAAAGTAGCGTTGGAACTTTTAATCTGTTTTTCACCAAAGGTAGTAAAAAGTTATTTATCATCTGTGGAGTCTGCCCTGATGGCAGAAACACTATATGGCAACTGAATTTTTTTTTTTTTTTTTTGTGAGACAAGGTTTTACTGTACAGTTCAGGCTGGCCTTGATCTCACTTTGTAGCCCAGGCTGGCCTCGAACTTGCAGGGATCCTCCTGCCTCAGCCTCCTGAGTACTGGGCCAAAGGCATGTGCTACCATGCCTGCCCGGCAGAACAGGGTATTTTTTTTTTTTTTTGAACACAACACAACAAAATAAGACAGAACAAAGCCAATCAAGACAATGCAGTGAAATTGGTACAGAACTTCAGAACAGGATACCAGGATAACAGTAATAGGTACCATAGTATATCTTGTTATCTTCACAATAGTTGTCCATTCAATCAGGTATAGCAAAATCAGACCAAAAACAGAACATTATAAAACCTATCAAAACAGAATAGTGAATAGAGCAAAACAATCAGAACAAAGCAGAACAGTGAGAACAATATTGGATTTCAAAGACCAGGTAGGAGGAGATCCCCCATATTTGCTATATTGCATACGGTCATCCCCCAAGAGATGCTCAGACCTCTGGCCCCAGGTTGGGATAAGCAACCCAACAATACAAGCATTTAGTTGCTTTATGTGCTTTAATTGCTGTCAACTCCCACTGTCCTCAACACCTTCCAGCTGCTAAATGGGGTGGGGAGTGGGGGGTTGTGACATGCTCACGGGAGACATTGATTTGTTCTCTCCCTGGCACACCGGCTGCTTGCTTGTGCCACCACAGCTTACCAGGAAGGAGGACTTGTTGCTTTCTTGCTCAGTCCCCCAAGTTCCAATATGGCTGGATGTCTGGAGATGCTGACTGGTTCTCATGAACGGAGTATTCTTGAGAGCCTGTCAGTTTTGGGGTTCTTAAACAAACGTCCAAAATTATTCACACCTGGAAGTACTACATGACTGGTAACCCCCAAGGTCTTGTTTTCTAAGAGGAAAAGTGACAGAAATTTCAAAATTTTAAAACTAACTAGCAGTCTGCTATTGAGACAAGATATTCTTGTCCTACCCACCAGGCAGCTGGACCGCTAAACCCAGTCAGCCTTGACTGGCCCACCAAGTTGCTTTCCATAGATGTCTGACTCAGGTCAGTCTGACACATCCAGCTGCACTTTCCCTCCTAAAACTATATTCTGTTTTTCTAACATATTTCAAGGACTTTCTACCCAGCAACAGACAATGACTAACTTAACTCAGTGAAAATTCACCACACTTTTAAGCTTCTATACTTTCTGCTTGCAAAACCTATATAAGCCAAACCCAAACTGCCTCAGGGCTAGTGATATGGAACTAGCTCCCACCAGCCCACTCGCATACTAAAAAGTTGCCTTCCAACTCTTTAGTGAGGAACATCTTCTTTTTGGGTGGGAACTGGTTCTGCAAAAGAAAGATGCTACAATAATTAGTTATGTTGGGTTATCTCTGTGTTTTTATTCCTCAACTCATAGTGACAGCTCTTGTGCTTACCAAACTCACAATGTGGGAAGAACTGTCCATCAAAAAAAGAAGTTCAATGCTCCCAAGTCGATTATGAACATATAAAGTGTTATTAAAACACAGATTCCCTTTCCGGACAGTTATAGGCAAAAACAGCAGTGAAGAAGAATTTCTTGGTACTGGTCAAGGACTCAGAATTAAATATTTTATGAAAAAAAATCCATTAAACCCTCTTTGGACTGATATGGCTATGGAAGGTACTGTCCTAGACAGTTCTCAGCAATGCTTAGCCACTCAGCATCTACTACCCTAAGTAGTAGACTGAAGAGGTGCGCACTTATTTCTCCGGCTGCAGCTGGACAGTGGGCCAGGCCAAACAGAAGCTGTATAACAATAAAAAGGCAACAGACTCAAGAACACTGGGGAGAGCTATCATGGAATATAAGTATTTACAAGTATTTTGGTGGTTATAATTAGATCTATGTGTATAATTTATACTTGATCCAATTTCTGTCACAGGAAGAAGCGTAGAAAATGGCCAACTAAATGAGCAGTTCAAATAATGATCTTGGCAAATGACATATCTTTATCTTTAGAGATTATTGATGGACATAAGGGGAAATGTTTAGGAAAATATTAGAAGTAAAGCAAACAGATAACTTCATGACCTTTTTTTCCATTCAGTTCTTAAAGTTGTACTTAGGGGCTGGGATGTGGCTTGGGGATAGAGCATCTTCCCATCAGCCCCAAGGCTCTGGGTTTGAGCCCCAGCACCACTAAAAAATAGGAAAAAAAGATGTGTTAGAAGATCGTGCATAGGGCTGGAGTATGCCCATAATCCCAGCACTCAAGAGGCTGAGGCAGGAGGATCACTGTGAGTTTGAGGTTAGCGTGGGCTACAGAGTGAGACCCTGTCTCAAAACATACACAAAAAAAAAAAAAAAAAAGAAAAAGAGAGAAAAGAAAAGAAAAGAAAAAATTCATTCTTAAATATGTGACATAAACTCTGCCCTCTTAGCCACTTTTCAGGGCACAGTTCAGCGGTACAGATACAGTCATAATGCCATAGGACCACCACCACTGTCCCCTCCACCGCTCCTCATCGTGTAAGACTGAGACCAAAGCCCACCAATGATAATCCCCACCTCCTTCTTGGCAGCCACCACTGTACTGTCTGTCTGCCTCAGGAATGTGACAAAGTGCCACAGGTAAGTAGAGTCATGCAGTATTAGTCACTTTGTGATACATTTACTCTGTTTAGCATAATGTCCCCAAGGTTTACCCAGGTTGCAGCATGCGTCACAGTTCCATTCCTTTTTTGGGTATGTGTGAGGTACTGAGGATTGAACCAGGGCCTTTGCACTAAGCTACGTGTCCAGCCCTTTTTAGTTTTCTTTAGAGGCAAAGTCTCATTAAGGTGCTCAGTTGCCCAGGTTGGGCTCCAACATGTGATCCTCCTGCCTCAGCCTCTGAGACAGCTGGTATTACAGGCCTGTGCCAGCATGCCCAGCTGTTCACTCTCTTTTAAGGCTGAAAACAAAATACCTAACACCTACAATTTAGAGAAGATGTTTTCATTGTTTTAATGTTTTGAGACAGGGTCTCATTGTGCAGTTCAGGCTGGCCTTGGGCTCACTTTGTAGCCCAGGCTGGTCTCAAACTTGGCTGGTCTCACCTGCCTCAGCCTCCCAAGTGCTGGGATTACAGGAGTGTGACACCACACCCAGATGGGGGTGGTTGTTGTAGTTGCTACTGCTGTCTTGTTTTGAGTCTGGTCTCATTCACAGTTCAGCAGGCTGGCCTTGAACTTGCCGTCCTCCTGCCTCAGCCACCCACTGCTGGGAGTAGCAGGGTCCACAACGATGCCCAGTTAGGAGGACAATACTGGTTCCCGCCATAACATGAATTATCCTGGAAAATATCTCTCTATGTGAAAGCAACCAATCAAAACTGACCATGTAATAAGTACTCATTGATATGAAATATCCAGAATGGCTAGTCTAGGGGGACATTGAAAGTAGGTCAGTGGTTGCCAGGGACTGGAGAAAAGGAGGAATGGAAAGAGACTGCTGCCAGGTACAGAATTTCCTCACAGGGCTGGGAAAATATCCTGGAATCAAATAGTGCTGATGGTTGCACAACCTCATAGGCAGAACCACTGAACTGTACGTTAAAAAGTAGATTTTTATTTTTTAAAGATGTATTATTATTATTTTCAATCATTTATTTATTTATTGGTTTCTGTTTTGTGGTGCTAGGGATCGAAGCTAGGCCTTCTGCATGGAAGGTAAGAGCTCTGCCACAGAGCCACATCCCAGCCCAACTTATTTATTTATTTTTTTTTTATTTTTATTTATTTATTTATTTATTTATTTATTTTTTTGGTACTGGGGATCAAACTCACGACCTCACACTTGCCAGGCAGGTGCTTAAGCTACTGAGCTAAATCCCCGGCCCCAGCTTATTTATTTTTTAAAGCGGTGTCACTGTGCAGTTCAGGCTGGCCTTGAGCTCAGGTATGTAGCACAGGTTGGCCTCGAGTTCATGGTGATCCCTTTGCCTCAGCCTCCCAAGTGCTGGGATTACAAGCATGCGCCACCATGCCTAAAAGTTGAATTTATTTTTATTTTATTTATTTGTTTGTTTATTTTGGTACCAGGAATTGAACTCACAATCTCATGCTTGCCAGGCAGGCCCTGTGCTGCTGACTTATATCCCTGCAGCTCGTGAATTATATCTCAGTTCTTCAAAAACAAAAAACAAAACCCTTATAAATTTTCTGCTTCTGTGTTCTAAGTGGCTAAAGATTTCCGTGGCTTTTGGCAATCAGCATCTCACAGAACACGGTCATGGCAAGACACAAGAAGCTGACAGCAAAGGCAGTTTTTACAGAAATATACATAGAATTTATTTCAGACTCAAGTTATAAAGTCTACCCAACTGAAGTAAAAATCTCTGTTGGCATGAATTGTGGTATTTCTTCCTAATGGAGATGGCTATTTAGACTGCAGGTTACTAAAAGAGGACATTTTTTTTTTTTTTTTGCCATCTCTCATTTTCTCCATACCTATGTTCCCTAAGCAGAACAAGGAGACAAATTTCTTTTTCTTTTTTTTTTTTTTTTTTTTTTTCAATACTGGGGATTGAACTCATGACCTCGCGCTTGCCAGGCAGGCACTTAAGCTGTTGAGCTAAATCCCCAGCCCAAGGAGACAAATTTCTTCCCACTTTTCCTAATTTAGGAAAAAAAAACACAGCACTACACAGCACTACAAAGTCTAGTACTGAGCTCAATTCATTTAATCTTGTCATGTGGTGCTGGGGTCGAACCCAGGCCCTTGCACATGTAAAGCAAGCCGTAGCACTGGGCCACCTCCCAACTCCTCATTTAATCATTTTTAAACAGATGGAAGCGACGGACAACTCCAACTCCCCTCAAAGTACAAGGCACAGGAATTAATATCGAAGCCAGTGCAGTTACTAGGAACTTTTTGCTTTTCTATTTTTCAACTGGGCAGGTAGTGGGCACTTTGCAGTCTTTTTCTGTGTACGTTTGTCCACGTGATTACCCTTCCTTGGAATGATTCACCGAAAGAGAAAAAGGCAGCTCAGCTCAGACTTCTACAAGATTCCATGAGAAAGGGGCGAGGGAGACGGAGAGCCCAGTGTGCCACACAGGGTCACAAGCCTGGTGTCGCTGTGTCAGAACTGGAATAACCTGGCAGAGTTCTGCACAGTTCTTACATTCTGTCCTCTGCCTTGGTATAATGTTACCAGCTGCATTGCTTATCTAACCTTACACAACAGCCAGCCCCAAATCGCTGTGGCTCGGAAACTAGAGATGCCCTGGCCAGGGCTCTGTGGTAAGATGTCGATCAGGGCTGCAGTCAACGGAGGCAGAACCGGGTCTGGAGCCTTCTCTGGGTTTTGGTTCTCAAATGGACAGGAAGTCTCGCTAGGTGCTAGCAGAAGGCCATGTTGACCACATGGCTGTCTCCCCAGGGCTGTTTCCTTGTTCTGTTGACATGGTGGCTGGCTTCCACAGACCAAGAAACCACAAGGCAGAAGCTGCAGCGTCTATTTGTTTGTCTGTGACTGGGGGCTGAACCCTGGGCCTTCACCCTGAGTAATAGCCACAGTCCTTTTTTTTATTTTTCTATTTTGAGGCAAGGTCTTACTAAGTGGACCAGGCAGACCTCAAACTTGCAATCCTCCTGCCTCAGCCTCCTAGAATGCTGGGATTATAGGAATGTGCCACTATGCCTGGTTGCATGTCTCAGAAGTCACATTCCATCATTTTTACAATATAATCCTTTAATGTGGGAGGGGACTTTCCAGGGGCATGAATCTCAGGTGACTTAGTCACTGGGACCATCTTGGAGGTTGGCTGCCACATGAGACAGAGGCCAATCTCAGCTGAACTGAGTGGGAACTTCTTCTCTGTCCCTATAGAAAGCCCTTCTGGACCTTATCTCAGTCTAGAAAAGCCCATATTCGTAATCCCATGGAAAAGTTACTGGAATTCTAATAAATTAATTCCACTCTACCACTTCCAGTGCAACCCATGGTGGGAATAAAGACACTAAGGCAAATATGTAGTTGTGGGGAGCCAAGGGGGTCCCAAATCCAGTCAGAATAATGGCTAATCCAAACAAAGGCCTTGACCCAGGGTCAATCCCAAGTGTTATTAAGTCGTGAAGAGGGGAGTGGCTCGGGCATGAGTGATTGAGAGAAAGGCAGGAAGTGAGCGCTGTGAGCACGGCTAGGTAGGAGGCCTAAAATCACCTTTGCAATAAGGGGAGGGAGAAAGAGAGGCAGAGAGACAGAGAGAGGTGCAGACCGAGTAACCTGCATATCACGGACTGGGACAGTATCCGATGTCCTCGGGTGCTGCTTCAGCTCTGATATGTAACCCTCATGCCCTGAGACGTCACACCTTCTTTCTTGAAGTTCAATCTGAGTGTGGTGTCACTCAGCCCAGCTCACACATACTGCTTGGGAGCTCCAGGTGGAGCATCACTGACCCGTCACACTGCTTTAAAGACTACATGTTAGCACCTCAACCCATTTATGTTGCTTAATTGAGGGGAGAAACAAATATCCTAGCCGGCTCTGTACATATCAAGACACAGAAGTGGGGCCAAGTTCTCTCCTTTCAAGGAGAACTATCCATGTGGTCCTCCACAGGTCCTTCACCCAAACCCCTAAATCCTAACTGGGACATGGTTGGAGTCTAGCAGTCAGGAAAGGGGTGCAGGAGAGCCCATTTTTGAGACTAGAAAGAGGAGGTTCCCTCTTAAAGCCAAAAAGTTATGGGAATATCCAAAGCCCATCCCTGTGGCCCTGAGTCCCTGGAGTGATCTGGACTGAGAATGCAGGCAACCTCCAGGGTCCTTCGTGCCTCCCCCAGCTGGCTCCTCAGCGGTCTCCCTGGGTTGGACCCTTACCCTGGAGGTGTCACATGCATGGTTTCCCCAGTGAGACCTGGTCCTAGTTGTGCTGGGTTCCCCAGTGGCCTCATTAGGACAAAGCCACTGCAGGGCTCTGGGCCTCACCCTCTAGCTGTTTTCCTTCTCCTTGTTTTGGTTGTTAGGTTTGGTCCTGAGCTGTCCTGGGTGGGGCTGTCTCACTAGGTGACACCACGCTGGCTCTGCTTGAGCTGCGGGGCTGGCTCTCTCTCTGTCACATGCTGTAGGCTGACTTTCCTTCTTGCACATAGTTGTGGCTTGGAGAGACTGTAGGAATCACAGGGACATGTGTTTGCATGTGTGTTGGGCCCTGATGCTCCTGTTGTTTCCAGCCTGGGTCTTGTAGAAAAGTTCTTAGCAACCGTGGGTGGAACATTTGTGTTTATATTTACTATAAATACAGCTGACCCAGATGGCTTGGGGGCAGGAACACAAAGCCCAGGAAGACAACAGGGGGAGAGCGTCCCCCTCCAGAGCTCTTGGACTTTTCTGACCCTGTTATTCCAGTCTACGTTCTGTTGCAGGCCCACCTGAGGCCTCCTTGTCGCAGGACCAGGATGGAGGTGTTCGTGTCTCCCCAGGTCCACAGTGGTGGATCTTTACCCTGAGCTTTGGCATGATGTTATGGTTCTGAATTAGGAAACTGCAGAGCCTGGGGCAGGCCATGAGAAAGTCCTGGGTTACAGCCTTTGTTCTGGTTTGGATTAAAATGTTCCGCCAAAGCCTCATGTGTATGAAGGATAAGGAGGGTGCTGTTCTCAGTGATTAGTCCACTGACGTGTCCATAGCTGATGTGTTGGGAGGATCTGGTTAGAAGTGGGTCACTGGGTGTGACCTGGAAGAGGGTCCTCTCACCCACAGCCCCTCCTTGCCCCCTGCCTCCTGACCACCATGCACCAATCAGCGTTCCTCCAGCATGCCACTCTGCCGTGACGTTTCTGTCTTAGAGCCATCCAACCACCATCTGAATGCACGGAAACTGTGAACCAGAATAAACCTGTCGTCCATCAAGTTATGAGTGTCAGGAATGTCTCCCAGTCACGGGAAAGTGATTAATACAAGATCTCTAAGTCATCAGTGGATTCATCCATTGAAGGATTCATGATTTGATGGCATAGTTGGGAAACATAGAAACTTAGAAGGTGGGAACCTAGTTTAAAGGAGTGGGTCACAGAGGCCTGAACTTGGGGACTATATCTTGTTACCAGCCCCTTCCTCTCTGGCTCTTTCCCTCTCTCTTTGCTTCCTAGATGCCATGACACAGGCAGTTTTCCTCCACCACCCCACCCCACCATGCTTTTGTTTCCCCACACACCTAAAAGCAAGAGTCAGCTGACCATGGGCTGAAGCTTCTGAAACCATGAGCCACATTAAACAGTGGCAGACAGCTGACCAACTCTTGCTTCTGCTTCCAGCGAGGCTTGCAAACCAGGTAAGCCTCCAAGTTTCTCTGAGCCTCAGTTTTATCAGCTGTAAAGCAGAGGGCTGGAGAGGACTGACCTGGATAACTAAGGAGAAAAAGGGATAAGTCAGGGAGATATTGTTAGTTGCATCAGATATAAATGGACAAGTATGTGTCAACCCATCAACGGGGCAGCCAGCCTGCTGTCTGCTGCTATGTCTTGCCGTCTGATTTAAAAGGGTATCATCTGTGTCCTCCACCTGAGTTCCTCCACTAGGACACAGTACCTAATACAATTTAAATGAGGAAAGGTTTGATTTAGCTCAGTTTCAAGGGGATTTAGTCCATGGTCAGCTGGATCTGAGACCAGAACATTATGGTAGAAGGGATGTTTAGCTCATGGTAGCCAGGAAGAGGAACAAGGAACAGTGTCAGCTGGGAAATGGGCCAGTGACCATACACAGTGCCCAGAGTCATGGTTCCATGGCCTGCCCAGACACATCTGGGCAGAACTGTGATCCGCCAGTGCATCCAGCAGATCTAAAAGTCAATCAGACTGACACCACTACAACCTGCCACAGTGATGGCTTGAAACCATAGGTGTCCAGTTGGGCTGGGTTTTGTGAGGCCCGAAGCACACACATTTGAGAACACTGTCCTTAAGGAAAAAACTGTGAACACATGGATTGGGCTTCTCTAAGGAGGGGACCTTGAAACTTCTTTAGTTTCATAACTTTACCTCTGGCTCCTAGATTTTATGCAGGTCTGGGCCTGGAGCATCTTTGAGGAAGGCCAACATCTAAACAATTTCCTTCCCTCGTGCTGTCCACACTGGGCTTTCTGGGGAGTGGGGTGGGTAGGCAACCCTTTGCAGATGTTGAAGCTCAATCCCACCATGGTATGCTAGGAGTCACCCCTGCCTGAAGGTTCTTTGGCTCACTTTTCCTCTGTGATGGTCTGGACACAGATATCTATCTGAAGTGTCTTTGCTAGGTTTTAAGCCAAAGTCCCTCTTTTACATGAGGATATGTGGCTCTGAGTCACAATTAGTGACTCATCTGAAGATGGCAGAGCACAGACAGGAAACTGGAGCTCCCAAATTCTTGTGCTCTCTTCACGAGGTCCCCTTGGAGACAAATCTTCTCGAAGTTATTCCTGACTGCCACCCAATTGTCTGTCAGAAATCTGTTGTCCCTAATCCTATTTGCAGTCATGTGTGTTTCCAGTGAGGGAGGACCCCAGGGTGCTTACTCCTGGCAGAACAGGTTGGCGTGTGACTTGGCCTGCATGAATTCTCCAGGGTCAGACAGATGGCAGCCCTGTCCCTCCTCTTTCCGAGGGTCTGGGAACATAGACCAGAGGTCAGCCACGTGCAGCTCCCTACCTCACAGCTGGCCTTAGCTTTGCTTCCAACACCTCTGGGGGGTCCCGAGGCCCAGATGTCGGTCCTATAGTTCTCATTGTTGCTCCCTGCCTTCTCGCTAGAAACTGACCTTGCAGGCTGACTGTGCCTCAGAATTTGACCTTTCACTCCCTTTGGCTCAACAAATAGCAACTATAGCCCCAAGCAGCCCCTTACCTGCCCCCTGCTCCAGTCAGATCACTGACTTGGTCATGGCAGAAATCGTAAATCCTACTCTCCCACACAGAGGCCCCAATGAACATGTGACCAAAAGTGTACACTTGTGTGTGTGTGTGTGTGTGCGCGCGCGCATGTGTGCAAGAAGCCAAGGGTGTGAGAGAGGGAGATAAACCAGAGAATGTCCTTCAAATTATTCAGTCTCTCTCTCTCTGTTCGCCTTCTCTCTCTCTCTCTCTCTCTCTCTCTCTCTCTCTCACTGTCTGTCTGTCTCTGTCTCTCTGTCTGTCTCTCTCCATGCTATATCTTGAACCCAGGGTGTCTCACACATGCTATGCAAACACTCTACCTCTGAGCTATTTTCCCAGGCCTGAGACTGAGGCTTCTCTGCACGAGTGACATTCGGTGTCCCTCCTCTTTCCTGCTGCCTGGATTTCACAGGTTTCCAGCAGCAGTCATGTCAGATGGAATAGGAGAGAAGCCTAGGTCCCCAGGGAGCTGTCACAGCAGCTGGGAACAGCCTTCCTTAATTTTTTTTATGTGAAATAATAAAAACTTGGGTTTAAATTATTGTAGTCAGTTTTTATTTCTTAAAGATGAATTAAATTCCTAACTGATCAGCATTTTAGAAATCAAGAATTAACAAATGATGCTGGGAAAACTGAATCTCCACATTAAAAAAATGAGATTAGACCCTTATCTAATATAATATACAAAAGTAACTCAAAATAGATCAAATGTAAACATAAGAGATAAAATAATAAAACTCTTCAAAGAAAATATAAGGGAAAATCTTTATGACATTGGATTTGGTAATGATTTTTTTTTTTGGAAGTGACACTGACAAAAGAAAAATAAACACATTGGACTTTATCAAAATTAAGAACTTTTGTGGATCAAAAGTTTTCAATTGTCAACAGAATAAAAGGAGAAAATATTTGCAAGCCATATATCGGATAGAGGCTCAATATTCAGAATATTCAGAATATATAAAGAGTTCATAAAATGTAACAAAAACCAAACAACCTGTGCTTTCCATCTCTGTGACAAAATACCTCAGATAATCAACTGAGATAACATTTGTTTTGACTTATGGTTACAGAGGGTTCGGTCTGTGGTCATTGACCCTGGTGCTTTGGGCCTGTGCTGACGTAGTGCATCACAGAGGGAGCATGGCTGAGGAGGCCTGTTCACCTCACGGTAGCCCCATGAAAAAGCAAAGAGCAGGAGGGACAGACTCATCCCAATTCCTCTTCCAGGGCACATGCACTAATGATATAGTTTCATTCCCAAGACTCTTCCTCCAAAGATTTCACTACCTCTCAGCAGTGCCAGAGGCTGCAGACTCAGACTTCACTGGGCCTTTGGGAGACACTTAGGATCCAGACTATACTACAACCCAATTTTAAAACAGGCAAAGAATCTAGTTAGAAATTTCTCCAGTGAAAAATGTACAAACAGCCTAGTAGTACACAAAAACATGCTCAATATTAGCATTAGGTGAATACAAATTGTAATGAGATCACGTCACACCCATTAAGATGGCTACTATTAAAAAACAGAAAATAACAAGCGTTGGAAAGGATGGATCCTTGGAACGCTTTCCCTGGAAAGCGCTGGATCCATTCTGCACCCCTGATGGGATTGTAAAATCATGCAGTCACTGTAGAAAACAATATAGTTGTTCCTCAAAAAATTAAACACAGAATTACTATTTACTCCAGGACTTTCACTTATGGATATAGGCGTAAAATAACTGAAAACAAGGAATTATTTGTATGTTTGCTTGCAGTACAAGAGATTGACCCCAAGGCCTCATACTTGCTAGACAATGCCTATGACTAAGCTATATTCCCAGCTTGAAATTAAGGAATTGGGGCCGGGGATTTAGCTCAGTGGCTTAAGCGCCTGCCTGGCAAGCGTGAGGTCGTGAGTTTGATCCCCAGTACCAAAATAAAAAAGAAAATAAGGAATTGAAAAGATATTAGTAGGGCTGGGGATTTAGCTCAGTGGCATAAGTGCTTGCCTTGCAAGCACATGGTCATGAGTTCGATCCCCGGTACCAAAAAAAAATGAAAAGATATAAGTACTCTCTCGTTCATAGCAGCATTATTCACAATAGCAAAATGAAGAAAATAACCCAAATATTTATTAAAAAGATAAACAGATAAACAAAAGTTAGCATAGGCACACAATGGAACATTATCCAGCTTTGAAAAGGGGTGAAATTCTGATGCACCCTACAACATGGATGAATCTTGACAACATTACACTTACAGAAATATTCCAGACACAAAAGGACGCATGAGGAAGCAGAGTAGCTGTAGCCATGGAGACAGAGTATAGTGGCAGTTACAAGGAGATGGGGAAGGAAGTAATGGGGAGTTATTGGTTTTTTGTTTTTGTTTCTTAATGACAGCAAAGTTTTTATTAAGGGCAGGAAAAGAAACAGGCTCTGCAGAGTTAGTTGGGGCCAAGTACAAGTAGGAAAAGAAGCAGACCCTGCAGAGTGAGGGCAGCCAATAACGCAAGAGCAAATACAGTGGCCGAACTATCATTTTTATGGGCACAGAGTTTTAGTTCAAGATGAACCACGCTGATGGCTGGATAACACTATAAAAACAGCGCCACTGATGCGTACACTTAAAAATGGTGAAAATGTGGCATGTGGTAGCTCATACCTATAACCCCAGCACTGAGGGAAGCTGAGGCAGGAAGATAACAAGTTTAAACCCCACCTGGCCTAACTTAGCAAGACTCTATCTTAAAAAATATAAAAGGGCTAAGGATGTAGCTCAGTGGTAGTGTATCCAAGTTCAACACCCAGTTTAAAAACAAAAGTTAAAACTAGAGACATCGTATCAGTCAGGCTGCCCGTTTTCAGATTCCTCTGTGAACTGACTTCACCAGCTTCCTGGATCCCTCACCATGGAAGAGTTAAATGAAGTCACTGACGTGTGTTCATTTTATATATGCACAAGAATTACGATTTTTCCTTTAAATAAGTATTCAGTAATTTAAAATGTCCAGCGCTTAAGCTGAAGGATGGAGAGTAGGGGAGGGAGGAGGAAACAGAGGAGTGGGTGGAGTGGATGAAACAGGAAGGGAGAAGAAAATAAAAGAAAGGGAAAGTCCGAATGGACACGGTGGAGGGTGGTGATGGGCGGGGAGGGTGAGGAGACTAATGAGAGAAAGCCAGAGAAAAGGACCTTGGTGCTGGAAGTGGACAGACAGGCTCCCTCCTCTTGAAGGAAGTCTTTATTATTTTGACTCGGCTGGGAGAGGCCTTCTCAGTTCCTCAGTCCGAGATGGAATTTATTTTCTGCCTCTGTCATTTCCCAGGTCACCAGTTATATTAAGCCAAAGTTCCCGGGTGGCTGCTGTCTATAGATTTTCCACTCCCCACCCTTCTGAGGCAGACTGCAAAATAAGGACATTTTGAAACTTGGATTCTTCAAGCTTGAGGCAGCAGAGGTGCGACCCCAGCTCTCTCAGGCTGGTGAACTGGGCAGGATCGCCATGGAGGGCATCCAGTAGATAAGCAAGAGAAAGCCAGCAGGGCAACCACAGCTGCGCAACCCAGCCTGGCCGCCTGTGACACCACCCAGTGGGAGGATGGGGCTGCTCCTAAAACACCATTTCTGGGATTAGAGGCAGGCTCTTGACCCCAAAATGCTTCCAATGGCCTGGCACGGATCTGAAATTTAGGGAGTCAGTCTTTACCACTCCAATAAACTGCTTCCTAAGACGACTCCAGTCCGTCAGTGCAAACCTTGCTCCCCGCCCTGTATCCCTGGCTCCAGTGCAGCCGGTCCACTTGCCACTCTTTGGACACGTTAGCTAGTGCCACTTTGCCTGTGCTTTCCTCTCTGCTTGGACTGCCTTTTCCCTTTCATCTCCACCCCACAACTTCACCCCCTGCTCTCCTATTTCCAGGCAGACTGCGTTACTTCCTTCCTTGAACCTTTATGTGTACTCTACACACATCTTCTTAGACACAACACTCATCGCCCTGCGTTGAGTTATTGCCTGTCTGCCAGTCTGTTCTTCAAGGGCAGCAGCCCAGACTCACGGCCCATCCCAGTCCTTGACTTGGTGCCTGGTATATTCACTGAGTCATTTCACAGATTTCTTGAATATGTGTCAGACTGCTTTCTAGATACTGGGCATTGGACACAATTGATAAGTTCTCTATTCTGCTAAGAGTGGTGGATGGCATACTCCTGTAATCTCAGCTGCTTGGGACACTGAGGCAGAAGATGACACAGAAGATCCTGTCTCAAAAATAAATAAATAACAAGAGTTGGAGGAGTAGCTCAGTAGAGAGCTCACCTCCCATGTGCACAGTCCCAGGTGTCATTGACAGCACTGGCAAAACAAAACAAAGCTCTCTTTTCTGTTGGGGAGAGAAGCCACATCCAAGTAAACAGAAATGAATATGTCAGGTCATGATCTATGCTAGAAGAACCAAGGGGGCCACCAGCACAGTGATTGGGAAGGGTGTTTCAGCTGGGATGCTCAGGGCCAGCCTCGGAGAAGACGGCATTTACACAAAGATGGGTGGAAGGAACGGCAGGTGCAAATGTGTGTCTGGAGTGTTTAGGGAGCAGTGAGGAGAGCCCTAAGGGCACAGAGAAGAGAGTGGCAGAGGCCAGGATGCCCAGGGCCTTTAGGACCTGAGGGCAACTTCAGCTTTTACTGTAACAGAGACAGGAGCCATTGCAGGGGTCTGAGGAGAAGGCAGGAGCAGCTAATTTAAATTTCAGAGCACTGGCATTCTCAGATGACCTCCTGGATACTTTGCAGAACAGACTGTCCCTGGGTCAGATTTCCTGGGCCCTCACAAAGGTAACAGCAATGTGGACCAGATGCCAGGGGCCCTTGAGGACAGTGCAGAGGAAATGGGACAGGAAGGGTCTACTTTAATCTGTTTCCCTCTTCTTAATCTTGCTGACCAGTGAGGCCCAGGCTGTGGCAGGAAGATTGCAAATTTGAGCCCAAGGAGACCCTGTCTTAGACAAACAAGCGAGCAAAAGCTGGGCACCTAGCTCAGTGGCAGAGGGCTCGCCGAGCATGCGATAGGCCCCAGGTACCATCCCCAGCACGGAGAGGAGTGGTAGAGCCTGCAGAGGAGGGCTTTCTCCCACGGCACTGAATAGGGCCAGACTCTAGAGAGAGAAGACAGAACTCTCGGAGACAAGCAGCGAACCCTGGTCAGCTCCTCAGAGAGACTGGCGTTGCCAGTCCCAGATGTTTATCCAGAAAGTCCAGACCGACCTCCGGGGGAGGAGCTCAAAGACCCAGTGATTCAAGAAAGGCAAACCTCCGAGCAGGAGAACTACTGTTTGGCCACCCCGGCCTCTGACACAAGTGATTCAGGAAAGGCAAACCTCGGAGCAGGAGAACTACTGTTTGGCCACCCCGGCCTCTGACACAAGGTTGGCTCTGGGTCCCTTCAGGCTGGCCAGGCCGAGGAAGGAACGAATGACTGCAACTACCAGCTCCTTCCAGGCCCTTTCCCCTGGCTCCGCGTCACGCACTGTGGCCGGAGACCTCGCCTCTCCACCCGTCGAGAGACGGCATCTCTAGAGTGCAGTTTCGGGCACTGGGGAAGGCGACTTCCAGGAAGGCCTTTATCCCTGAACAGAAAGCTCCTCCTCCTCCTCCTAGGAGGACAAAGAGAGACAGGGTGGGGATGACCCCAGGCGCCCGCGGCGGCTTCCTGGGCTGGGGGGCTGCGGGCTCGGGGGAGCTGCAGAGCCGGCGGCGCACGGCAGAGGGCGCAGAGGAGACGCCGCGCCGCCCGCCTCGGCCCATGGCGGGTCCGTGCGTGCGCCCTTCCGTGGCCTCCCGGGGCCGCTCCCCCGCCACCCTCGGCTCCGCCCGGCCACAGCCGCAGCCCCGGGAGTGTCTTGGAAGGTCACCGTAGGGCCGCGCCACCCCTTCCCGGGCCTCCCTCCCCGCTTCCTCTCCAGGTGTGGAGTGTGCAGGAGGTAGGCAGGGTGGGGCACTGTCCGAGGCCTCGGGCCAGCACCCAGGCCGTGGGGGTGGGGCTTTGCAGCTCGGAAGGTGAGAGGCTAGAGCGGGTGGCCACCCGCAGCTCCGGGCCAAGGGGCTGGGAGCTAGGCAGGGGCGCAGAGCAGCAATGGGCCCTCCAGGGAAGGACAGTGGGCAAGGGCGTCTGCCGGGTACACGGCTGCAGGCCCTGGCGCGTGACAGGGACCTCCAGGGTTTGAATGAATGAAATGACAGGTGATCGGCTTGCCTCAGACCAGTGACCTCCCACTACCTAGCTGGCCTGATTCCTACCCATACCCCCATCTTCCCAACCTCACAGGATTCACTTCCTGCCCCTGCTGGAATGCTGCCACAAAGGCTCCTCCAAATCCCTTATCCTAGAATTCAGAGCCGTGCAGTTTCGCCCCATCCCACTGAGGGGTGACAAAACACTGCATCCCAAGGTCTGCCACTTGGGCAGAGGATTTTTTTTTTTAGCTGATGGTAATTGAGAAAAAAATACACATATATACAAGAAAAGGCCTTTGCCTTTTGCCTAAAAGCAAGACAAATTTAAAAGGGTGTCCCCACCCCCCCTCTACCAGAAAGGACAAAGGTGGATCCTGACCACAACAGTAGACCCTAACCTACCTGGAGATGGCACCAGAGGAAGTTAGGTGACTAGCTTTCCTTAGTTTCCTGTGGAATTGCCTTCCCACAGCTTCCCACCTCTAGGGACCCAGTGTCCTTTGCTTTTGTCTTGTTGCTTCTCTAAAACTGTGCAGTTCTTTGTCGAATGTGCTAAGCGGGAGTTCTAAGCCACCTCTGAGAGTTCCTCAGTTTTTCCCAAGTATACGTGTGAATCAGCTTCCAGGGCCAGAGAGAGAGCTCAGGGGTAGAGTGTTTGCCTCCTGTGTGCAAGACCCTGAGTTCAATGCCCAGTGTTGCAAAGGAACCGAAAACTCCACTTTCATTTTCTGCCTGTCAGTCTCTCTTGTTACAGGAGTTCTGGGCAAGAACTTGAAAAGGGAAAATTATTCTTCCTCCCTTCTGCTATGTGACAGTGCACGGAACACTCTTTTACTTGACTGTGCTCTGTGGGTACACTTATTCCACTGGAGTCTATGTAACTTGACTTGACCTTCCTTCTGGGAGCCACCCATCTTCCTTGTCCCTATCAGGAACCTTCTCCCGCAGCTCTGTGCCTCCAGATCCTTCTCATTCATTGTTCATGGTGAGTCCCAAATTTCATCTGACTTCTTCAAGAAGCAGCTCCTGACTTTTCAGCCTGCTGCGGGTTTTCCCAGCCCTACTGCCTGTCGCATACACTGCCTTGACCCTTTTCTGTTCCAGTTACTGTTTTTCTTTGCCACACAGCACTTATGTGTCCCTTTTCTCCCTACTACCCTGTAAACATTAGGCAAGCAGAATGTAAATCTTATTTCTCTTTCTAGCTCCTCCTTTCAATTCAACATACACTTACTAAGCGTCTATTATTTACCAGTATATAGTTCAACATTTAAGGGTCCCAAAGAAATGTAGGACTCCCCGCAAGGAAATTGAGGCAACAAGAAGATACAGGGGACTTGTGTGGCTTCTTCATGGAACACTCACCAGGAAAGCCCCAGGGGACTTCCTTCCCAAGCACTTAGCATCCTGGAGTAGGAAGCAGTCTCACTTTTGAGGGAGTGGCTACCCACTCATGGAGATACTCACCCACCTCTCTTTCATTCATTTATCCATCCATCCATTCATTCATTCATTTGATAAATATTTGTTGAGCCCTACTTTTTCCAAATGAGTCACAGTGTTGGTCATACTACAGCTTAGGAGCCTGGGAAACTTTTGGGCTGAGTTGCTTCTTTGTCAGTTCCTGTTCTCAGGTATAAGTACCTCCCCGGAATGGTCTTGGGAAAGACAGGCTGAGTGTGGCAAGTGCCAGCCAGCCTGTGGCTCACCTCGGAAGAGCTTACTCTGTCTGCCAAGAGCTAGTGTATCATAAAGTCTTTTCCTTCTATGATCATTTGGGGTTTTCCAAACATGTCTGTGAGATCTTAGGTCCATATGCCAGATGGGAAAACTGAGGCCAAGATTTATGATATCCCCACAGACAGTGGGCTATGGCAGGCTTGGCCTAGACCTGGTCTGCCCAGATTCATTATAACAGATTGTATCCAAGACACTTTGGGGAGCCTGTATGCTAGGTTTTATACCAGGTATGTAGTGGATACTTAACCTGCCCTATCTGCAGGTTTGCCAGGCTGCTGAAGAGCCAACTGATCGGAGAGGAACCTGGCTTTGCATGAAGGAAGCAGGTGCCTGCAACAGAATTATCTAAATCTCAGCTCAAACTGACCGCTTCAGTTGGATCTGGCCATTAGCAGCTCTCCAGCTCTCCCTCAGAAATTCATAACTTATTTCTGAATCCTGAGTGCCACTGATTTCTAAACTCTAATCTTAAAAAACAAATTTAATCTTAATGCCCCAGCTCTAGCCTTTCTCTTAATCATTTGTTCCCTAGTTCCAACTGGAATGTGTCACTTTGCTCCTAAAGGCAACTCGGCCCCTCTCAGATTCCCACTGGTGACCTGTCTTTCTTACCCTTTCTATACCCCAAGCGGGTCCAAGCATGCTGAAGTGAAGAGAAGGTCCAAAGTAAAGGTGCAGGCAGAGAGCGGGGCTAGTAACACCAGGAATTTGTCTTCATTATAAAAGAGATCCCTTTCCTCGCCAGTTGTCAAGGACTTCATATTGTTCTAGGCCCTTCTTGGGGGGGGGGCAGTATGTTAATCTTTACAGATATTTTTCAGAGAAGCCTCAAACATGCAAGTTTTGTCAGAAGAGACTAGTATTAATGGGATTCCAGGGCAAACCTGGTAATGAGATATAGAAATCCTGCTCAGGCAGATGGCGTATCTAAAGACAATTGACTTACCTATCTCCTGTAACACTTGGAATGAATTAGGTACCTCTGTTAAAATGTTTTCCATGACTTTTTTTTTTATTGAATTGCTATCACCCTATGGAAAAGCAACTATTATCCAATTCTATGAATGAATAAACTGAGGCTCAGTTCTAGTTTCTTAAGCAAAACTAGAGACTAACAGGCTCCTAAATTACTTTTTTCTGTACTGACTCGGTGGGACAGGGGAGTTTTCAAACTCTGAGGTCTGTTCCTGAACCAATACAGATCTAGCACCACCGGCCTGTCAGCAAGTTGTAGAGCCAGGGGATTGGTTATGTTCTCTCCAAGACCCAGCCCACTCCAACACTCTGAGCCTATTAGATGGCAGGCCCCGTGGGAGGGACAGTTGGCAGAGCCCTGGCCCCCAGCAGTTCTCTTGTTCTCCCTGCACGGGTTTCTCTCGGTTCCTTAGTGACTCCCAGGGTTCCAAGTCACTGGAGAGTCATGGCTTCCTACGGCTTCCGGTCATGGCCACAGTCAGACCAGCTCTGCCCACAAAGCACAAAGGAAATGGTTCTGCTTCCTCTTTACAAGCCCAGTAAACTGTCAATGTGAGGAAGCTACTCTGTGCTCAGCCTTGTGAAGGGAAATGACCCCTGCCCTTAAGTACTTACCAGTCAGTTATAAAATCAGGAACTGATAAATAGGACATCACCATAAGCCCACTTCACATCTGTGAGGCACCAACTGCCTGCGGGTTGCTACCTCTTGAACAAGATTCTCTCATTTGCGCAGGTTATATCAACACATATCACAGCAGCTTTGCTCCTGCAATGTGGGGTGGGGGCAGGGACATCCAAATTTACATCTTGTCAAATGCTAGCTCTCTGGTGCTTTGGAGCTACCAACCAGTCGAACCTGAGCTTCCATAACTGCCAAATGGAAATCTTTTCTTTTTTTAGGTAGGGTCTAGCTATATAGTTCAGCCAGGCCCTGAACTTACTTTGTAGCCCAGGCTGAAGGGCACAGCAATCCTCCTGCCTCAGCCTCTCAAGTGCTGGCACGATAGGCATGCGCCACCATATCTGCCAGGAAATATTTTCTACCCTGTGGCAAAGAGCTGTTTATGAAGGTTGAGGGGGATCCGTAATGCCTATGAAGCGTCAAGCAAGGAGTCTGCCACAGGTGCTTATACATTCACTTATTTTACAAACATGGACTGAGTACCTGTCACATGCCAAGCCCAGTGCTAAGCATCTGATGATAAAATACTGAACAAAACACAAAGGCCTTGACTTTATAGAATTTAAACTATGATTTACTGAGTCTGGGGTTCTTCTCTTCAGCTTGTTATTCCCATATACTTTCATGTTGATTAACCCCTTTTAGGCAGATATGTTTATGTGCTCTTTCTTTGTACCACCTTGGTAAAATGGGGGTAAAAGAGGATTAATTCCATGCAGTGGATGGAGAAATGGAGGTTCCGCGTGGCACAGGGGCAACTGTTCAGGGTGCGGAAAACAATAAAAGCAATAAGAACAAAAGGAGGAGGACCATGGAGAGAAGACTTTTTCTGTCCCTTCTATTGTATGCGGGCCACACCCACTTGGGTGTAGCAGTCACACCCAGTTTTGGATTGTGAATCAATCACAAACTCTAGAAGCCTGCCCCATGACTGCCTGAGGCTTTGGAGGACATCCAGACACAAACCATAGCATTCTGCCCCTGGCCTTGCAAACACTTATGCAAATCCCTTTGTGCAAAAGGCATTTCAATCCATCTCTAAGAGTTGCCAAAATCCTAACAGTTTTAGCATTGCTGAAAAGTCCAAGTCCCAATTCTCCAACATCTAAGGCAAAGTCTTATCTGGGAGTCCCTGTATAAATGAAAAGTTAAACACTTCCAATATTCAATGGCACAAGATAAACATTACGATTCCAAAAGTACAAATGGGGATAAAAAGCATTGGGACCAAAGGAAGTCCAAAATCCTGCAGGGCAAATCTGTAGTCCTGCAGTTCCATGTGGAATATCCAAAGCAATCTGTGCTAAGTTGTGAACTCCGAGGGACTTGCATGACTCCACTCCTATAGCACTTCCAGGTGGCTGTAGCTCCTTCCATTTTGCTCCCTCCTTGCAGATTTTCTCAAATGATCCATATTTCTGGCTTTTCCAAACTTCTGGTTTCCCACTGTACTTTTGGCTTGACCTTCACAGCTTCACATATGGCCTTCTCAGCTCCCCTGCCTTCTTCCGAAATCTGGGGGGAGGCCTTTTTAACTTCAGAACTCTTGCATTTTGCATGCACCTAATACCAGTGCCACATGGATGATGGGAGCAGTTGGAGCAGTAGCCAGCCTTTCTTTGCTCTTGGCTGTAGGGGTCGAGAGCCTGGATTGCTGAGTGCTCTAAGGAACAAATTCTCAAGGACACCACCATTTTGGAACCTGGTGTTCTGCAACTTTCTCCTCAAAGCATAGTCCTTCACTTTTGAAGTTTTGAGATCTCCTTTGTTCCATCTTTGCAGTCCACAGCTTACTGGAGCTTCCTTTCTGGCCAAACTCACAACATTTTAAAACATTCTGCTGAGCTCTTTGCTCTTGATTCTCTACATAGATCTAGCTAAAAACTTCCAACAATAACCATGCCATTGCCCCAACATTTGACTGCCTTGAAATTTCTTCTGCCAGTTTAATTAGTCTGCCACCCTTAATCTCAGTCTCACCCAAAATCTGTGGACAGGAGCAAAATGCAGAAAAACATTCTGCCAAGCCATAAAACACATCATCTGGACTCCCCCAACCAATGTACTCATTCTTCCCAGCAGAAACCTCTTGAGCCTGATCTTTACTGGCAAGATTTCTTTCAGACTTCTGGTCTTCTGAAATCTGACCAGAGTCTCTCATACAGAACAACCTAAGGGAGTCCAGGCAACATCTCTGAACCTTTCTGAATTCTTCTCACAAGCCATTCCCAAAGGCCCTTGAACCATATGTCAGGCATATAACAACAATGACCCCACTTCTCTGGTACCAAATTCTGTGTTGGTTACTTTTGTCTCATTGCCAGGACAAAATACTCGATGCCCAAAATTAAGGAGGAAAGGTTTGTTTGGTTCACAGTTTGTGGAGGTTTCAGTCCATAATCTGCTGGGTCTAAGATAGGGTGGCTCATGGCAAAGGACAACAGTCCATGGAAGTGGAAAACAACAAATACAACAAGAGCAAAAATAGAGGGCCACAGAGAGAAGACTTTCTGTCCCTTATAAGTAGGCCACATCCACTTGGGTGTAACACTCACACACGTAAGCCCAGCACTGGACCATGAATTAGTCACAAACTCTAGAAGCTGACCACCATGACTGTATGAGGCTTTGGGGAACATCTAGACACAAACCATAACAACTTCTGTAACAAAATCTTTCCCCACACTTTGGTTTTTTGAGACAGGGTCTCACTGTGTAGTTCAGGTTGGCCTTAGACTCACTATGTAGCCCAGGCTGACCTCGAACTCCCAGTGATCCTCCTGCACAGCCACTTCAGTGCTGGGAGTACAGACATGTATCACTATACCCAGCTCTGTAACAAACTCTTAACCACAGATTGGTCTGTTGTCTACACTTCCACTCCCCTGAGATTCTCTTTTGACGTTCATTAAGCCAGTCCCACTTTTTTCCCTGTAGCTCTGAGTCTTCCAGAAAAACTTCCTGATGGAGATGTTAGCACCTCACACCCTTGGAACTCATCTACCCAGGGGAGGCTGAGTGCTGAGCACCAAGACAGAGCCCTCTGGCAGTGTAGACAGGCTTGGTCCACACTGATGTGGAAGAACAAAGTCAGTGGTGACTGTACTTTCTGTGTTAACCTTCCCAACTTCCAACCCCATCCAGCCCAGAACAGTTGCCCATTTAAGCTTCTTATCCTCCTATACTCCTCCATCTTTTCCTCCAAACTTGCTTGGTGTAAAAGAACCCAGGGAAGTAATGGCGAACCTTTTGGCACTTTCAGTGATACAACCAGTCGACTGCAGCATGCATGCCATAGGTTCTGTACCCCTGACCCAGCAGGATCCTTGCACAGAGCGGGAGGAGCACTAGAGATGGAGTGTGCAGGCTCAACAGGTAAGAGAACTTGGATTTAATAAAGCTGACCCTCGGATTTATGGCTATGTGGCAGAATTTACCCCAAGCAAAAGTCCAAGGAGTGGGGAAGATGATGCACAAACCTGTCCATTTACTGGAGTTACTGAAGATTGCAAAACAATGGAAATAAGCTAATTGTCCAACAGTAGGGGGTCCATTGAGTGAAACTGTGGTTTTCTCTGCTCTGTAATCTCTGGTAGCCATTAATAATTTCCATAAAATAATATTTCCTGGGAGAATAACATACATTGCTAAGAAGAGGAGGCTGGACTCTCTAGCTTTGCCACCCAAGCAAACATGGCCTAGACCTGTTTTAGAGTCAACGCTCAACCTCTTAGATGAGATTCATCTGCTGGAAATTTTCCTCTTGGTTTCACATTCTTCTTTCACCTACTTTTTGAAAAAAAAAATTTTTTTTTGTAAGCATGATCCTTGATGTTTCCTAAATGCCAGTAAGAGAAAGAGCTCATGAAAGTCATGCCAGTCATGCCAGAGCTCACGAAAGGCTCAGCCAGGGCCTTTGCACAAATTATTGCTGTGGAAGGAACCAACCGCTGGGCACACTTTCTCTATCCTCCAGTCACCTTTGTATCTGAGAGCCTTCCTTGACTTCCCTGGCAGATTAGTCTCCTGTTTGACGCATCCTCCCAGCACCAGGCACTTCTTTCTCTTTGTTGTCAGGGTTGTTAGTTTACAGTGATGTCTGTGATTAGCTGGCGAGTGTCTTTCCATCTATGCTGTCTCCCACCATGTCAGCAGTCGAGTCTGCTGATGCTGCCCACCAGTCTCTACCGCTCCGCATGCTTCCTGCCCTCCTGGAGACCTTCAGTACATACTGATGAACAGACAGGTGACTGACTGGTGCCTACTGGTGGGTAGCAGGCCTGCAGGATGTCACAGGCAGGAGGGAGGGGAGTGATTACCACAGATGTGCCCTCAAGGGAGAATTCAGCTCAGGAATCAGGGCAGGCTTTCTCTCTGTGTAGCCCAGAAGAAGGTGGCTGCCTATGGTGCAGTTTCAGGGTCAGTAGGGAGGCACTCCCCCACCTCCACTCCCCTGCCTGACAGTGCTTTTACAAAAGGAGACAAAGTTCACACAGAGTTCAGGCCTGAATCCCACAGAGGGGTGTGGTGGGGTGGCGTGTCACTCAGAGGCTGACATTCACACTAACGGGTAAATGACTGATAGGACTTTCCTAAGAACACA
>PVJX010025483.1:0-26903 GCA_004027295.1 Dolichotis patagonum | reverse complement strand
TTTATTGTTGTACTTTTCCTTTTTTCCTTGGAATGCTGTATGGTTGCTACCCTTTATTCTGTTTTATTTTGTTTTGTTTTTTCCTCTTTAAATAAAATTATTTAAAAAAATGAATAATTTATTAATATCTACTTTTAAAAAATGGGCAGCTGGAGGTTGAGATATACTGTAATTATACGGTAGAATACACACTTACCATGCAGAAGGTCTGGAGTTTGATTCCTCAGCAGCAAAATAAGGGCTGGAAATATATAGCTCAGAGCATGAGGCTCTGGTTTCAATTCCCAGCACCTTCTATCTCCCCAAAATACAGAAGATGTTGGCTTACTCTGTGATCTTGTTTACTTAGGAGGCTGAGGCAGGAGAATTGCAAGTTAGAGGCCAGCCTGGGTACCTTAGCCAGATCCTGACTTGGGGGAAAAAAGAAGAGACAATGGACAGCTTCTGTTTTGGGGTGTATTCCACTATTCTGTAGAGTGGGGGCTTCCCTGGCAGAATGTATGACAGGAACATTTGTTAATACTGTTTTCCCAGCATAGTATGTGGCATAGAAGCTCATTATTGCCAGGTGGCTGTGACGTCTCAGATGTCAGCAGTGTGGCATGACAGGCAGCTTCAGGTTTCCAAGTGGACTTGGGAGAGGCCAGCTTCGCCTTCCTCTTGCCTAGGGTGTTTGTTTCAGGTTTTGCAGTTCTCACACAGCCTCTTTATTGTCGTGCAGCCCAGCAGCTTTAAGCTCTGGGTTTGGCCTCACTGTCATCATTTCCTTCCTGGAGCAAGGCCGTGCTTGAGGGGAATGCAGGGCTGCTGCTCAGACAGCCCGTCCTCCCCGTAGGGCCCTCCAGGTCACACAGAGGGCCCACTAGCCGCCAGGGACACCTTGGCTTCTAGGGAGCCCTGAGCCACAGCTGGGAGTCAGGCCTGTGGTTCTGGGGGTGACCGGCTGTTCCTCATCACTTCTGTTATCTTTTCTTATTGACTGCAAACTGAGGGTCACACACTAGGTGGCTAGCCCGGTATTGTGTGGCTGAGTAATGGGGCTAAGGCAGGCCCATTCACGTGACCCTAAGCTGTGCTTAGAGACATCACTAGGTATTGTCAAGCCTCACTTTTCCTCCCTGAAAACCCGTAGAGGCATTTTTCCTTCTACTTTGCTTATAAATAAAACCAGGAAGCTTTACAACTAAGGGATGGTATTTTTTTTTTAATGCTTTGTCAGCTGGGTGTGTTACACATGCCTGTGATCCCAGCCCTCTGGGAGGCTGAGGCAGGAGGATCTCAACTATGTTGTCTCAAAAGACAATTTAAAAAGTGGTGGGGCATATCTTACTGTGAAGGTCCTAGATTCAGTCCCTAGTACTGCAAAACAAAAAGCCCAGACACAGAAACTGGTCCCTAAGTTTTTAGAGGGATGGTATGGATGGTGTTGAAGTGATCTACTGTTTGTCACATACCTGCTGTAGTAAGCTATTGTAACTAGTTCCCACAGAATGATAACAGGAGCCCTGAAACCTCAGTTGTTCTACACAACAAAGGTCGAGTTCCCCTGTGAAGTCTAATGCAGGTCAGGCCACTGCTTGTATTTTGTTTTTTGCATTGGAAAGTCTACGTTGCCAGCCCTTTGTATTTTTTATTCTGAGACGGGGTCTTGCAGAGTCACTAAGTTGCTCAAGCTAGGCTTGAACTTTCATCCTCTTGCCTCAGCCTTCTTCAGTGCTAGGATTTCAAGGTTGCGTGTGCACGTGCAGCTCACCTCCTGCATTCTTGAAGCCTAAAGCTAAGTATGTTGGGAACTCAGAGCTTTTTGGGTCCCTGTGGCAGGAAGACAGGAAGGAAGAGGTGCAGTGGCTGCTGGTTGCCTTGCCCGGAAGTGACAGGGAGCCTCTCTGGCTAGAACCAGTCACATTTTCCAACTGGCCTACCAGGGAGGCTGGGACCTCAGAGGCAGCAGTGGGCATTGGATTAACTCACCTCAGTTCATGGATTTGTGTGTTTTTTTGTACTGGGAATTGAACTCAGGACCTTGCGTTTGCCAAGCAGGTACTTGTGCCACTGAGCTGTATCCCCAGCCCTGGTTCACGGATCTGTACAAGGCTGTGCTGAACTGCATTCTGTGAGGGCCCATGAGGTCTGATCTTGCCCAGCTCTCACATCCCGTTTCCCTGCTTTCCTTTCTCTCCTGCAGCTCGGCCACAAGGGTCAGCCTGCACCTGAACAGTACCAAAATGTGTTCTTCCTCAGGGCTTTTGCACATGCTATTCCCGGAGCACTGTTCCCTCCCTCTCTCATGGCCCCTGCATTCTTTCTGTCGCTGATCCTCTTCATCTCTTGGGACACTGCTTGATGCTGTGTGCTCAGGGGAGTGTGCCTTCGGGAACGTGCCTGGAGCACCCTGTTCCAGTAGGTCTGGGTCCAGGAGGTTGGGTTCTCCTCCTCAAGTGTCTTTTCAGGATGCGTCCTCTCAGTTTAAAATGTTGTATCTTGGTTTTTGTTTATTTTGCGTTACTGGAGATTAAACCCAGGTCTCATGTTCTATCACTGAGAGAGACTCCTAGTGCCTCAGTGGCCTTTCCTTAACCAGCTTGATGTCAGGATTCTGTGCATGTTGATAAAGGATGGTATCCGTCCCTGATACAGCAATACAGGACACACATGAGGTGCCTCAGTGGCTGGGGGAAGGTTCTCTGAGCACCTGGGACAGAGCCTTGGGAAGACAGGTCCTGCTGTCAGGTCCATCCGATTTTGTGTCTAGCTGGAGTGGGGAGTACTGGATGGTGTGTGCTGTGTGTGCTGTGCATGCTGTGCGTACTCTGCCTCTCTGTGTGCATGCTGCGTGCGCGCGCGCGTCTATGTATGTATGTATGTGTGTGTGTGTGTGTGTGTGTGTGTGTTCCAGGAGAGTCAGGCTGAGGGATAAGAAGGGAAAAGAAAAGCAGGCCCAGAAAGCTGCATGTGTGTGTGGTGTGGGCAGCTGACCAGAGTTCTTTGGGTGTCGTGGAACCACGTCTGCTTCCTCTAGAAGGAGTCCATTCCAGCCAGTCAGATGAAGAAGAAAAACAAATGCATAAATATTATATCACTTGCATATTGCATATTGCATGACTTTACGGTTGTGAGGGAGGGGTTTCTAGAGTGCACTTGTCAGGCAAAGACTCTGTGGCTTTCTGCTGCAGGAGCAGGGCTGCTTGGCCTCTGTGTCGTGTCTCCTCAGCAAGGGAGGAGATCCAGGTTCTTGGGTCAGCCAGGATCTCAGCAAGCAGAAACCTTCAGTGCAGTAAGCACGGCCTGAGCAAACAGATCTTGCCCAGCAGCTGTCCTCACTTTCCCTTGCTTCAGGATTCCTTGGCCCCGGAGGAGCTGTTGGAGTTTCAGAGGCTGCACGTATGGTGGGGTGTTGGTGACAGCAGCAGTAGTGAGCAGTAGCAGCTTATGTCCCCTGAGCTGTTGCTTTGTCCTCAGGCAGTTCTTAGGGTGGTGGAGGGCCCAGTTCCTGGTCTCATTTTTCTGGTGGTTCTTTTAGTAGTGAGCTTGCTGGCAGAGTCTGTAGGAACTGGAAATCCTGCCAGGATGCTGTGAGCTCGTTGCTTAGCTTCTGGTCAGTGGTTTGTACTCATTAGAGAGCCTGGGACTCTGTGAGAATACAGAGCAGAGAGACAAAGAAATCACACTGTCAGCCAACCCTAGTGAGCATGAGGGGCAGAGAGGGGCTTCTGCCTACACCTTCTGTGCTACCACTGGCTGACCTAGTGCCGGCGGCCAGAACTCTGTGTCAGCCTGCGCCTCTGGTGGCTGACAAGGAACCCAGGCAGGAGAACCCATTATCATCTCACCTCTACATGTGTGGCTCGCTGGCCTCCTCCTGCCTTTGCTGATGGCTTTATTCCCTAATGTAGCAGGTTGAAAGAGCTGTGTTGCATCTGCGCAATGACCAGAGACCAGGCTTCCAGGGGGCGAGGACAGAGAGGCCATCTGTTCCTTTGGTGGTTCTGACCACAGGAAGCGAGGCAGAGGCCTGTCCTGTCCCTTCCAACTCAGGTTGGTGTCAGCAGCTCTGGAGCAAAGGGAAGATGCCCAGTGCAGAAGGTTGCTTTCTTTTCTTTGCAGCATTAGGGTTTGACCCAAGGGCCTCGCACATGCCAGGCCAACACTGTACTCCTCAGCCTCAGCCGTACCCTGCCATGGACACTTGGCGTTTGTACACAAGGTTCCTTCTTTGCATTGAGAAGACCTCTAAACTCAAAGCTCATTGAGAGGGGTTTTCTCAGGGGACCAGAACCTCTTGAGGGGACTGACACTGGGCCAGCAGCTGACAGTGGTGTGGGATTGTGGCCCTCCAGGGGTGACTTTGGTGCCTCCTGTGCAGAGCATCTCCCCACATGTGCCCATGGCTCCCTCAGAGCTCTGAGTCACTGGGTGGAGTGGAGTCTCCAGCCCTCACAGAACCTGTGAGTTTCCCTAAACCCATGCCAAAGGGAAGTGATGGCTCTTCAGGAAGCAGGTCCCCTGCAGCCAGTACCCTGTCCCCCTGGGCTAGTTGCTTCATCTGCTCTGGTCCCAGTTTCTTGTCTCCAACAAGGACGGAACACAAAGATTTTAAAGGTGCATTGGGCTTGGCCGGCCCTGGCCTAGTGGGCTCTTAGTGACAGAACCGCCAGGGGTAGGAGTGCATCTGTAACATGGGACAGAGCTCGTGTGTCTCAGCTGGGGCAGGGAAGCTGTAGTTCAGCCAGGGCTGCTAAGATCAAGGGTTACTTAGAGGGTTGGGCATTTGATTGTTTTATTTTTATTCATTTTTTGCAGAGCTGGATATGGAAGTCAGGGCCTCAGGCCTGCTAGGCAAGTGCTCACCATAGCCCTGGCATGTAAGCGAGTAGATGTTATTTTAATGCGCTCCACTTTCTAGGTGGGGAAAAGAGATTCAGAGACAGAAGTAACTCGTCTGAGGCCATGGAACCTGGCCAGGCATGTGCCACGCAGGATGTCTGAGCAGGACCGTTATGTGTCATCCTGCCTGGAGCCCACACCATGTGATGTGAAGACCATGGCCCGGGGTGGGGCTCACCCAGGCACACTGTGTCTGTGGCAGAGCTGAAGTGGAACCGAGGTTTCCCATCTTAGTGTTTGCCCCACATCACAAAATGACAATGACCTTCCTTCCACCTTGTTCCAGGGAAACATGGTCCTGAAACCAGCTCTTCCCTGCCAGCTTTCCCAGGGGCTGTACCACCAGGGCCAGCAGCAGCTTTCCTAAGAAGCAGCCAGGAGGATCAGAATGCGGGGGAGCCCCAGGAGCCAGCTGCCTGTCAGGGCCGAGGTATTTTCAATTTCATTTAATTTGTGTAGTTAAACTTATTTAAGGAAATTAAGATATATCTGTAAACAGTGGTAGTGAACCTATAGAATAAGTATTAGTGTATTTTTTTTAAGACAAAAGATGTTACTGTGTGAGTTGTTTTTTTCTAACCTGAAGCCTCAGCATTCAGGTTTCATCCCAGTGTTGCCACTCCGTGATGAATCAGTGGGTTCTGGGTCAGTGTAGTGCACGGCCGGTAGCAGGTTCACCCTCACTGATCTATGCGAACATTCATCTCAGCATGCAGGAACAAACTTGGAGTTGGCAGAGGGAGATAGTGAAATTAATGACAGTCATGGCCATAAATGAAGGTAGCGATGGAGATCGGTGTGTATATGTGGAAGCATGCTTACAGAGAGAGTTAAGCACAGGAAAGAAAGTTGGCGTGGTGGCACACACTTGTAGTCCCATCTGCAGGAGCTGAGGTGGGAGCATCATTGAGCCCATGAGTTTGACACCGGCCTGGACAGCATAGCAAAACTGTCCCAAAAAATAAACAAAAGAGACAAAACCCAAACTGAGTGCATGTTATACATGCATGCCTGTAATTGGGAGGCTGAGGCAGGAGGATTGTGAATTTAAGGCCAGTCTGCCTACAACAGCAAGTTCAGCTTGACTATATAACATAGTGGGACCTTGTTGAGAAGAAAAGAAAGGAAAGGGAAGAGGAGGGCATGGGAGGTGAAGGGAGGGGAAGAAAGGAATCAAGGAAAACAAAAGAAATGGGGACAAAAATCCATCAAGAAAAAGTAGAACAATCAGATGATAAAAGAATAGGTACAGGTGCATATAGCTCGGATAGAGTGCTTACTTAGCATCTGTGAGCCCCTGAGTGCAATCCCTGGTACCGGAAAGAGAAAAAGAAAACCAAAGCGCACACATACTCGTGTACCTCCTGAAAGACCACACAGAGGCACTTAGTGCCCCTTTGCTCTGACTGTACCAAGAATTGATGCAGGGCTTCTTACCTCGTAGCAAGAGCCCTACACTGAGCTGCACCCTGAGCCCCCATTTATTGCCATTTTTGTCAAGAAAAAAATGTCAGTAGTCATGGGCCTTCTGTGCACCAGACCCTGTTGTAAATACTTCCAAGGTGCTGCCAAGGTGCTGGCTTACTCAGTCCTCAGCCTGTGTGAGTTGGCTGCTGTTTTCTCCCCTCTTACCAGCGCAGATGAGGACGAGGGCGCTACAGCACTGGGGTTAAACCAAGCCAAGCTCAGCTCTCACTGTGTACGGCTCTGGGCTGGTGTCCAGCTGTGTGCCTGTCCAGTTCTGGGCCTCATGACTGTGACTTGGGGTGCCATCCTCCACCTACCTCCCCGCTGCCAGCCCTAGAACTATAACTTGGCCCAAGGTCCTCAGCAGCACAGAGAGAGAGAGTGAGTTACTGGAGGGCACTTGGGTAGAAGGTGGCATCCACACATGGGACTTGAGTGCATGCCACAATCACTGCGCACACTGCTAGCCCAGGCCTCGCAGCCCCCTTCAGAGTCGTCTCCACTTCCAAGGGCAGCAGGGTCGTTTGACTAATGGCTGGGGATGCAGTCCCCAGGTGATTTTATCTGGAAATTGATACTCAGTGCTGTGTCTGTGTTCTCACTGCCTCTCACTGCCTCTGCCCCGGTGTCTGGCCTTCCTGCGGCTGCCTGAGCAGTGACTAGCAGATCCCAGACCCAAGCAGTCGCAGTGCCAGAGACAGCATGGCTGGGACAAGCAGGGCTTCAGCGTTAGACCAGTATTTGAATTCTAACACTGTCATCTTCAGCAGGAGAATTGCTCAACCTCTCTACACTTCAGTTTCTTTATCTGTAAAACAGGTAAGAACAGAACTTATGGCACCCCGTGGTAAAGAACCGTTACTGGTTGGTGCTGTCACCATGGAAGTGCTCATGAAATGTTAGTGTGTATTAAGAATGTTCCAGGGGCTGGGGATTTAGCTTAGCACAAGCGCCAGCCTGGCAAGTGTGAGGTTGTGAGTCAATCCCTGGTACCAAACAAACAAACAAACAAACAGAATCTGCCAGGCATCCAGCTGGGCTGAGTCTAGTTAACTTCAATCTCAGGAGTCTGGGTTATAGCTAAGCTGGGTTATTGCTGGGTTGTAGCCAAGAGTTATCTAAAAAAGAAAAATACTGTGCCGGCTTTTGATCAGCAGTTAAAGATAAGGTATGTAGCCGAGTAGTAGGGCTCTTGTCTAGCATGTGCAAGGCTAAATTCAGCCCCTGTACTCCATAGACACATAAATTTATGATAAGGGGAAATGGTTCTAAGGCATATGTGATGATGGTTGTTGGCCAGAGGGAAAAACAATGAGACAGAATTCAGTGCCAGTCAGCATGAGGTGGTAACAGGTACAGCACTTCCTTCTGATAGTCTTTGTCTAGGTTACTGGAAAAACAAGCTTCACCTTCACTATCAGCTTTTGTACTTTCTTGATTGTCCCTGGCTGCCAAATATTCCCAGGAAGGTTGAGATAATTATATAGTGTACAGAGACGGGAAGTTGATTGTCTGGAGCAAACCAAGCTGAAAATAGCAGACTAATCACTGATGTCATCACAGCTCTCAAAGCCTGCCTTGTCTTGGGAAAACCCCATGTTCCATGTTAGAGACCCAAATTGGATCTAGCACTGCTATTGCATCAGTCAGCTTAAGCCTGTGCAGAGACGCTCTGAGGACTAAAGCAGAGGCTCTAGAGGGCCCTACAGGAAATGTTTCTGTTTTTAGTAAAAGCCCCAGCATTCAGAGAGCTAACTCCCAGGGTTTAGGAGGCTGGGGCTGCACTGGCCTGTGTAAGTGGGGCAGAGCTGTCGCCTTTCTTTTTCTTCCTGTAAGGCTTGCCTATCCTGCTTCCCAGTTCTTGGCAGTAGTGCGTGTGTGTGTGTGTGTGTGTGTGTGTTTCTCACAGAAAATCTTTAATGTAGAAGTAATGATAGTGTACAGTGAAGCTGTTCGTGCCCTCTCCAGGTGTCACATGTAGCCCTTCTTGCTTCTTCAGCTGTGTATATCTGTCCCCTCCCTTCCTTCAGATACTTATTATAAAACATACTTATATGGTGCTATGATTTGTGTCTGGATGTCCTCCAAAGCTTCATGCCATCGTGGATGGCAGGATTTTTTTTTTTTTTTTTGTCTTTTTGAAACAGGGTCTCACTATGCAGTTCAGGCTAGCCTTGAGCTTGCTTTGTAGCCCAGGCTGGTCTAGAACTCACAACAGTCTTTCAGCCTCAGCCTCCCAAGTGCTGGGATTACAGGAATGTGCCAACAGGCCCCCTAGGTGGCAGGATTTTTGAAAGCAGCTAAATCTTGAGTGTGTGATTGATTCATAGGGCAATATTGAGATCAAGGATGCTGGGATTAAGGGTGGGTGATTGGTAGATCAGTCCACTGACTGATGGGCATTGCCCTAATCCTAATAGACTGGATACAATATAAGGGACAGAAAGAGGCTTGCTTCCCCTCTGTCTTGCTCCCTTGCTGTCTTCCTTTGCCATGAACTGTTGTTGCCTCTGACATGTGCTGCTCTGCTTTGGAGCCAGCAGATGATGGACTGAAACCTCTACAAAATCTGAGCTAAATAAACCCTTCTTCCCTTAACTTTGGGTGTCAGACATTTTGTCTCAACAACGAGAAAAGTAACTAAGACAGAATTTGGTTCTAGGAGTGGGGTTGTTGCTGTGACTATATCTGACCATGTAGTTCAAGATCCTTTGGGAATGGCTTATGAGAAGAGTTTGAAAAGGTTCAGAGATGCCAGCTGAAAAAGTAGAACTGGAATGCTTTAGGCTGTTTTGTTTGAGAGATTCTAGTCTCAGAGCTCAGAAGACCAGAAGGCTGATAGAAATCCTGCCAGTAAAAACCAGGGTTGGGAGGTTTCTGCTTGAGAGAAGGACTGTAATGGTTGTTGGACTCCTGATGATGTGTGTTATGGCTTGGCAGAAAGTTTGTCTGCATTTTTCCTGTGTTGAGAAACTTTTCCTGAGACTGATATTAAGGATGGCAGACTAATTTAACCTGTGAAAGAAATTTCAAGGCAGTTGAATGTTGAGGTGGTGGCACGGCTGCTGTTGGGGGCATTTAGCCAAATCTATGTTGAGAATCAACAAAGAGCATAGCAGAATGACTTAAAACATTGTGAGTTTGAGCAACACTCAAAGTAAGGACCAGAGCTTCCCTCAACCACAGTGAGGATCTGAAGAGAACCACAGCTACCCTCAACAACAGTGAGGCTCCAAGCTCCTTCAGGCATGAGAGTAGCTGAGTTCATATCAGGAAAACCAGCATGACAAGCTTATCCAGGAGAATCAACAGCACCGTCTTCCCCTCCAGTTCTGCTTTTATGCTGTTGGCAACAATCCTCAGGTGGGCCTTCCACACCCAGCACCATGCTGACTCAATTCAGCTGGGGGTTACGAGTGAGGAACCCACAGATAAGGAATCCACAGTACTTTGAACTCATTCTGGGGAAAGTTTTATACCCTTGATGGCAGGAGAATCTCTCCTCCTCCTCTTCTGCCTGCTTTTGGGGCACACAGCAGGGGTGCAGTGTAGTGTATATGCAGCACAAAGAAGGCCTGAACAGCAGAACAAACAGATTATCCTTTTGATTTTCTCCCACCATAAATAGCAGCCCCTGAGCTTGATCCCTACAGGAGAGGTGAACAAAGATGGAGGCGAAGGGCTAGTGCTTCTTATGTCATTTGTCAACCTTGCAATATTGGCCCAAATCCCATTCCTTTTTACCAGAAACACAGATAAATAGACTCACCCCCCACCCCATAGTACCCCTCATGTCATGGGAACAGACTCAGCCAGCCAACCTCTCAGGCCCAGCGGGCTAGTGCAGCCTCCAGAGCCAGCTCCAGGCACAGAGGTGCCAGGCTAGGGGTGCAGCTCAGTGGCAGAGCCCTTGGCCTAGCAAGCACAAGGCCTTGGGCTTCATCCCCAGCCCTGCAAGGAAAGAGAGGGGAGAAGAGAGAGAAGGGGAGGGAAAAGGGTGGGGAGGAAAGAAACAAAGAGATAACGAATATATACGAATCTGAATCACACTGTGTGGTGATATCTGTGGCCAGGCACTGGAGCTGAGCAGAGTGGAACTCAAAGGCAGAGCTGGCTGGAGCAGTGGTTCCTAGGGATTGGGGCCTGGACCAAACTCCCTGCCCATGAGAACCTGGGTGCTAGTGTTACTGGGCAGGTGGCCTGTTGGAGGCTCTGCTTACAGGTAGTTTCCAGGTTCTGTCTCAAAGAAAGAATTGAACAAAACAAGCAAAAACAGTGACTAAGTTTATTTCAAAGTTAAAAGTGGCTTGCCTGGCAAGTGTGAAGTCATGAGTTATATCCCTGATGCAAAAAAAAAAAGTTAAAAGTGAAATACTATTTGTGCTTTCATTGATTATTCTTTCATGCCTATGTCTTATAATCTGAGCAACTACTTTGAAGATAACAGTGTGTAATACATTAATCATTCTTAATCTCCTGTTATGTTGTTTTGAAATTCTGTATTGACTGGGCATTTAGCTCAGCGACACAAACGCCTGCCTGGCAAGCCCAAGGTCATAAATTCAATCCCAGATACAAAAAAATAAAAAACAAAACAAAACAAAAACCCAAATCTGTATTATCAATTTTATTTTTTTCATTTTAAAATTAAAAAACAAAAATAAAAAAATAAAACAGTGAAGCACTACAGTTGAGTGGGCCAAAAGCAGTCCAGGTGCTTGTGTACGATAGGGAAAGAATCACTAAGTGTACAGGCTGACCTCGAACTCACAGTGACCCTTCTGCTTCAGCCTCGTAGCTGCAATTATGGAAGATTATAGGATAGATAGCAGCAGGAAGGATGAAGGGAAAGAGGGTGAAGAAAAAAAGGGCCCTCGGTAGCCCAGGTTTGCAGTATCTATAGGGTCAAACAGCTCTGATCCGAGCTGCTTCCTAGGGTTTTACTGACGTCGGTAATGTACCAGGTATCATGACCTGCCAACCTTAAACCCAGATAATCATTAGGGTGGGGTGGCATTTACAGTGGCACTAAGAGAAGGGAGTGGTCCAGCTCCTTTGTTAGTAACTGTACTAGAAGGGTAAAAAACTGATGCTGCAGAGCGAGGTTGGGCTGAATACAAGAGAAAAGTAAATTCCACATATAGGGCCTTGGGAATTACTCAGTATGGGTGTCCTGGGATTTGGTCATACCTGTTCCCAAAGCAGCTGTGGCATGCCCTGCCTTCCTGCTGTTGCAGAAATCTGTTAGCAAACTCCTTTCAAGAGGAGTTTCAAGGAGTTTCAAGGCAGCTGTTTATTGCACTAGCAGGCTGACAGAAACAAGTCCAAATCACCAGCCTCAAGTCAATTTTGGGTTTAGTTTTTATAGCATTGCAAGCAGGGAGTGCAAAAACCAATAGTGAATCAGTTTATGTCAGTCATATGTTGTCAAGCAGATTTGTTCTATGCAAGTTTTCTTTAAAAATTGTTTATCTTAAGGCAAGAGAAGCAAGGGAGGGAGCTGGAGCTGAGGGGGTGGTTGGAACCAAGCATGTGCCTGACTAGTTTATCTCCATTGGACAGTCCTTGAAAACAGAATTAATTAATTAATTTATCAGGTACTGGGAATTAAACTCAGGCTCTCATGCTTGCCAGGCAGGCAGGCATTGTGCCACTGAGCCATATCCCCAGATCTCATGGAACATATTTATACGTCAAACAGTATAGGCAGTCCAGGTGGATATGATCAGACTGAGCCAGGTCCGCCTGTCTCTCAGTTGCAGCTGGCGTGGTCAGTCAAGTCTGAGTCTCATAGTCTATGTGGTGGGCAGAGTGAGAACATCTTGTCGCAACAGAGCATCACACTGCTGATTTTTAACTTTTCTGTCACACTGCCTCACTGGGACTTGCACACCACTGTCCAGTGGGAGGACGATTGCCACATGTTATTTCAGATAAGGCAGCATGTCATCCTGGGCTTCCAGGTGATAAACCAACCTTTCAACCTTGTGTCAGGAGAGTCTGATGCTTCCCACCTACCTGGGTTAATAGTTTCCCAAGCTTGTCCTCATTTTTGCCATGATACTATTTTCAGCCTCCTGAGTTCATATTTTTATGGTACAAGTTTCAGATTAATCACCACTTTCCTGTTTCTGTAAACCAGAAATACCTGAGGCAGAGAGGTTTGTTCACTAATCCTGGGAAATAGGCAGCTTCCAGAGAAAGGAGAAGAGATGGAGGTCTGGGTGCAACAGAAAAAAACCTAAGAGCAACCACCGTGGCACTGAGGCCACACCGGCTGCTCTGTACAGGTGATGGGGTCTTGTGTAGGGTCACAGGGAGGGGAGTTCTGTGAGAGGGGGCTGTGGCTCCCTGCCTAAAGCAAGCCCGAGAGAGCATGGTGGTCATGGCTGCCCAAGGAGGTTTGGGCAAGCGCAGGGACTGGTGGCCAGTCTACTGCAGGGCTAACCATGTTGTCCCCAGGTGTGGCTGCACTGGGACGGGTGCTTCGAGGGTCTCGGATCAGGGTGGTGACCACCAGAGTCCTTCACCCTGTGTCTGCTAGCTGTTTCTGCTGTGCCCCACCCCTGTGTATTTCCAGGGCTGACATCTGGAGCTGTGGCCCTGGTGCTGGCTGGCTGTGTCTGCAGTGTGTGACCAATCACAGTAACCCAGCAGATGCTAGCTCAGCTGGTTCTCAGATGGGCCTTCATGTGGCACCCAGTGAGAGCATTTCACCCTCGTCAACCTGACCCCAACCTGCTTTGCAGGACTTCTCTCTTCTGAAGCTTCTCTCACTAAGGGGTTAAGAACATGGACTCTGAAGCCACTGACTACACCCTTGGAAAGATGCTTGACCTTTCCGTGCCTTCTTTGACTGTCTGCAGAGGGAGGTGACCATGGTGCCTTCCTTCCTTTGATCATTGCAGGCAGATAAGTTGTGTGCTCACAGCATTCAGTGTCCTCCCTGGTGGGATGTAGGTATTGCTCATTACCTGTGCCTGGATATTTACTGCCTGCACTGGTTTCGGAAAGCATCTTCCCAAGCCAGGTGCCCTTCCCCTGTAAGCCTCCCTCCCTTCCAGCCTGCTTTGGTCCCTGTGCCCCTGACTTTGCTTTTCATGGGCTGTGTCCTCAGAGCTCCTTCCTGCTGCATGAGCCATGTGGAGGCTTCGCAGAGGCTTCCGTGGCTGCTGGCTCATATCCTCCCTGCTTGAGAGGGTAGAGGGAGGGCGCAAGAGATCCCTGACCCTCTGTGTTCTGGCTTTGTTGTTCTGGCAGTGGCTCTGCCTCTGCCATCACCTGTGAGGTAATGAATGATGATGAATAACACCTTGGTTGTTGGTTGTTACAAGGCTTAAATGGATGATGTCCAATGTGGGTGTTGGAGGAATGGAAACACTATAGCAAGGCCAGTTGGTTTGGGGACTGAATATTTAGCCACTTCTGCCGCTCCCCAGCCCATGTTCTTCTTCTTTTTTTTGTACCAGGGATTGAACTCACAACTGCGCACTTGCAGGCGCTTATGCTGCTGAGCTAAATCCCCAACCCCAGCCCATGTTCTGACTCAGGGTCCCTCCTTTCCAGGGGCTGCTCTGCCCAGAGCCCACCAGCTTGCTTCCATGCCGCTTTTGTCTGAAGAGGACACTGCTTGCTCCATAAAGACTGATCTCCCTGTGACATTGCACTCCAAGGTACAGCCTGTTCTTCTGCCTTCGCCACATCCCAGCTTGGAGCTTCCTCCCAACAGTGGAGTCTTCAGGACCGGGAGTGGAGAGGAGAAAGGGAACCTGTCAGACTCTGGGAGATCCTCTGAGGACGACTGCAGGTGGTCAGCAGGATGATTGGCCACGGCATGAGCGTGCTGTGTGAGCGTGTGTTTGGTCCCTTCCGCGGTGGGGAGGGAGCTCAGGGCCTGGCTCCTGCAAGGCAGGTGTTCCATGGTTGTGAGTGCCTGTTTTTAATGAACTTCATTGTCATATGTGTTTAAAGATAGCTCTGGTGATTAGCGTCCCCTACCTTACCACTGAAAGTACCAGCCTCCTCCTCAGTTGTCTTGGATTGTGTGACTCAGTCTCTGTAACCCTGAAGTTTGAGTGATTGGGGTTCAGGATACCTTGTGACTTTTGCGTGTCTTACAGATACTTTTGCCTCGATGGACCTCTTCTGTCGTTTTAAACAACAGTAACAGGCCAGGGAATTTAGCTCAACAGCATAAGCACCTACCTGCCAAGCTTGAGGTCATGAGTTCGATCCCCGGCACAAAAACAAAAACAAAAACAAAAACCCAGCAACCAAAATTATCTTTCGTGACTACATTGGTACTGAGATGAATATAACCCATTTTTGATAGATAAATCCTAAGATGAATATAACCCATTTTTGATAGATAAATCCTAATGCATCTAAGTGGCAAGGAGTACAGCAAACTTTAATAGCACTTAAGGGGATAGGTTGAGGAGAAAAGTTCATCCCTAATTTTCTAAAACTGTTGAAAAGACCATGTAACTTTAAAAACTTAAATTTAGGGGCTGGGGATTTAACTCAGTGGCATAAGCACCTGCCTGGCAAGCACAAGGTGTGGTACCAAAAAAAAAAAAAAAAGAAAAAAAGCCTTAAATTTATGTGCACTTGCCTTTAAAAGGATGTTATGGGAGCAGAGCTTTTTACAGGCTGTTGTATGTACCATGTATCCAAAACTCTGATCTGAGATTTGCATTTGGTAGTATGAACCCTGCTTTCCCAAAACCTGGTGGCCTAGCGTATGTACCTGTCTATAGGACTGGCCATAGAACTTGGCTGTTCATCAGCTTTGTGACCTTTCTTCAGGTCTGTGACTCTCTGGAGTACTCCGCATTTTAGTACATCTTCAAATTACCCTGTAAACTACTATTGGTATCTTCATTTTTGGTGATGGAGAAATTGTGGTTCAGAGAGGTTGTTGAGTAACCCACCCAAGGTTGCAGAGCAAGGTTGAGGCAGAGTTTGGGCCTATCCACATCCTTTTCACCACACCCCCACCATCCTTTCAGCTCTGGTATTTAGAGTCCCCTGGGGTAGCAAATGAAGCCTCTAGTAATCTCTATGTCTTCTTCCTGGATTCTCAGGATTTCAGCGCTTCTGTTCCTAAGCAAGAAAGACTTCTGAGTTGTTCTGAAGACAGCCTTCTCTGGAGTGAGGCAGATGTGATCCAGGCGACCAGCCACTTCCACCTGAGCCACAGGATTAGCAGTGGCACATTTGCTGATGTGTACCGAGGGTGGAGGCATGGGGTGCCCTTGGTTGTCAAGCAGCTCCGGGAGGTAGGCGAGTGGGCTTCTCTGGGCACTGGGGGTGGACAATGAGGGGCCAGGTCTTTGGCACCACTGCTTCTCTCCCCAGGCAGCCTGCTCAGCTCCAGTGTCACTGGAAAGGTTTCTCCGTGCCGAAGTGCAGGTTTGCCTCAGGTGAGTTCCTCTTGGGAAGCACTGTGTAGTGGTGACGAATGGTAACCTTCACACTGTGCCTCCGTCCACTGTGTGCTGGGCTCGGCTCAGTTGCTCCATACAGATTGTCTTAGTCTGTTTTCTGTGCTATAACTGAATACCACACAGCGGGTGAATGTGCTATGAACATGGGTTTATCTATCACATGGCTCTGGGGCTGGAGGTCAGGAACATGGGGCTTTTATCTGATGAGGGCCTTGTGCTGCATCCCGGGGAGGCAGCAAGCCGCCAGCTCGCATCTTGCTTCCACTTCTTGTGGAGCTACCAGTGCCGCCACAGGGATCCACCCTGGCGACCTCCCAGTTTCTTCCTTAAAGGTCCTGTCTCCAATACCATGAATGTGGGTTTAAGGATTAAATTTCCAGCACGTAAATTTTGTAAGACACGTTCAAATCATAGCAATGTGAACTCGTTCAGTCCTGACAAGAACTGCATAATGTGGCTGCTGTTATGACATTGTTTTACAGATGGGTAAACTGAGGTATGGAGAGGTTAAGATCACAGGGCTAGGAAGTGGCAGCAGCAGGACCTGAACCCGCATGGTCTGTCTCCAGAGCCCGTGCTTTATCGGTGTAACATGTATAGGGAAAGGGTAGACTAGAGAGGGATGGGAGAAGGGCTCCGTCTCTGGGCTGTAGTTTGAAATTCGCCACAACTTACTGTAGCTCAAATGGCAGAGCCATCTTAACTGGGACCCTGCTCGAGTGGGCTCAGGGATGGAGGGGAGGCTCATCTGTGTGTCTCCTTGGTGTCTGGTCCTCACCATGTGCTGCTGGCTGCTTCCAGATGCTGCCACCCCAGTGTGTTGCCTTTGCTGGGCTTCTTCACCGGAGGACAGTGTCACAGCCTGATCTACCCCTACATGGCAAATGGTTCTCTACAGGACAGGCTGCATGGCCAGGTAAGGGTTGTTGTGGTCAGAGACGGGAGGGGCAGTATCTAGCCAGAAGTCTTGGCTAAGGACTCGCAGGAAGAGGAGCCATGCAGGCGAGGCATGGGAGGGGTTTGTAAGAAAAACGGCCAGGAGAACCCTTGCAGGATGCCTTGCCCATAGGCCATCACTCAAGTCAGGAGCAAGGCAGGGGTGTCATGGCACTGGGACTGTTCCTTGCTGCTCTGGACATGGTGGCCAGTGCAGTAGGACAACAAAAAGAGCCTAGGGATAGGAATGTGGAAGAGGAGGCAGACTTTTATAGTATGTGTTAATCTAGAGTGCTCCTTGCTTGTGTGTTCTCAGGGTGTCTCTGGAGACAGACACACACAGCTGGTATGTTTGCTGCTTCGGGTAGCTGTAGTGCAGGACTGGAGGAAAGCTTTCATTATATGCCTTTAATGTATCTTTAGAATATTAGATCACATGAATGTAGTACCTTTTTTTTTTTTTTTTTGGTGGTTCTGAGGATGGAACCCATCCTTGTGCCTACTAGGTAAATACCCTACCACTGACATATACTCCTGACTCTTCTTAATCTTATTTTGTGGCAGGATCTTGCTGAGTTTACCAGGCTTGATTTTGAAGTCTTGATCCTCCTGTTTCACCCTCCTAAGTAGGGGGAAGTACCATGCCTGGCTAAAAACTGTAACTTTAAACAGAGAGTGCACACCTGTTATCCCAGTACTCGGGAGGCTGAGGTGGGAGAGTCACCATGAGTTTGAGGCTAGCCTGAGCTACATAGTGAGTTCAAAGCCTGAACCAAGGGCCTGGTGATATAGCTCAGCAGCACAGCACCTGCCTGGCAAGCACATGGTCCTAAGTTCAATTCCTGGTATCAAAAAAAAAAAAAAAGACCTAAATAAATAAAAATACAAAATAAAAAAACCAAAGTGAAGACTCTGTCTAAAGAAAGAAAAGAAAATTACAGTTGTAAAACAAGATCTGCTGTTTATTGACTCCTCAGATAGAAGAAGAGAGCTCTTCCACAGCACAGCTGTCATTTCTATTGGCAGAGGTCAGGCTTCACTGTCACCCACCATATACAGCTAACTGCTGGCTTTGCAGAGCCTTCCTGTATGAGGTGCCTTGAGGAGGCCCTCACCTGCATCATCTCCTTTGGGCCTTGCTGGTCATCAGAGAAGCATTTTCCCATTTCCAGAAGCTGAGTCTCTGGCACAGAGAGGGCAAGCGACTTACCCCAGGAGCATGGCCATAGCATCAGAGCAGGGCTTCCCTGGGCTTGGTAGCCTCGGGTCTCAGTGTGCTGTCACAGTCCAGGCTAGCTCTTAGAGGGTGTGGCTGCTCAAGCCACAGGTGAAAGCAGGTGCCAGTGTAGCCCAGGGACTCAGCCTTAGTGTGACAGCAACAGCCCAGTGCAGGCACAAGGCTTCAGCCTTCCCTGTCATCCTCCCTGCCCTGTGACGTTACCCCCCGACACAGACACACTGTCCTCTGTGCTCTCAAGCAGTCCCTTCTGGAGGGGAGGCAGAGCTGCTGTCAGACAGGTCAGGATCCATCCAAGGTGCTGGATTTTGAGCACCTATTATGCGAGGGCTTCCTGGGGTCCTTGGAATCATTATAGTGACTGTAAAACATAGGGCACATATCCTTTGTTTTCCCTTTTTCTTGGGAATGAGGGTCAGAACCAAACCTATGCTGTCACAGATTTTTGGTAGGTGTTTTGCTGCTGAACTGTACCTCTGCCCAACATTTCCATTTTATACCCAAGGAGACAGGATGAATTAGAAGTGTTTTTTAAAGTCACACAGCTAGTGTGACTGACTGCATCAGGCCTCAGGCAGGCCTGTCCGCTGTGAGATGCATGGCCCCACCTCAGCAAGCTGTGCTGTAGAGGACAAGATGGGAGGGGCAGAGGAGACCTGGGGGCAAGGATGCAGCTTTGGTGCTGTGTGACCCTCACTCCTCCTCTTCTTTCTCCTAGGATGGCTCAGACCCCCTGTCGTGGCCCCAGCTTGTCAGCATCTGCTCAGGCCTACTGTGTGCTGTCGAGCACCTACATGGCCTAGACATCATCCATGGCAATGTCAAGAGGTGGGAGGATGGCCCGGTCCTCAGGGCCTGGCTGTGAGGCTGAGCCCTACGTGCTACGGGCATACCCTCTGTCTTCCCTATGGCCCCTGCCCTCCCATGTGTGTGTGTGTGGGGCCTGTGTCCTGGATCTGCCTGGCCTCTGCACACAGGGTCCGCCTGTCCTCACACTGGGCTTTCGGAGCTATTCTTCTGCAGCACGCCTTCTGCACCCCACTGCCTTTACTGTCCACTCAGCAGCCAGCCTGGACCTCATCCTCATACTTGCAACCATGTCTGGAACTTGGAGCTCTGTTTCAGCTCTTCTGAGTGACCCTGCCTGTGTATCTGTTTGTCACAGCAGCTTGTTAGGAAGGCTCCCTGTCCCCTTATCCTAGCACCATCTGTCCAAGAATAACAGATCCCCACCTGGGGCCTGGCTTCATGGGAGAGATTCCAGAAGATTCCAGAAAATTCTGCCAGAAATAGCCTCAACCTGTGGGACTCAGTTCCTCAGAGTCCTCTCTCAGTTTGGCATGTGAAGTGTGGAAGCCCTTCCTTTTTTCTCTACCCTGATTTCTGTTTGGTTAGTCCAACAGTTGTACTAGCAAGAAAGAAAACAAAAGATCAAAGGCTTCAGGGGCCTACTGCTGTGACTCATTCACTGACCTCTGCTTTTTGTTTCTTTTCCTTTTTGTGGTTCTAGGGATGGAACCCTGGGCTTGTGGTTCTAGGGATGGAACCCTGGGCAGATGCTCTACTGTTGAGCCATATCCGCATCTCGGTTCTTGTTTCTTGTTTCACTCTCTCCCCATACAAGTCCATAGGCCTAAATAACACCCTACCTGCTTACCAATTCGTCTTGTTTTCCTCCCTATTTGAACATGGTAAGCATTTCCTTATATGGTATATTATCATGTTTTCCCCTGACTTTTTAGTCTTCCCTTGATGAGCATTGCCCATAATTTTACTTACCCACTCTTAAGAGTTGATATCAGGGCTGGGGATTTAGCTCAGTGGCTTAAGCGCCTGCCTGGCAAGCGCAAGGTCGTGAGTTCAATCCCGGGTAACAAAAAAAAAAAAAAAAGAGAGTTGATATCAAAATTGGTGTCTACTATTTAAAACACTGTTTGGGGTGGGTTTCATACATGTAACTTGGTTTACCCTGCTCTTTGGAATATTTTCTCTGAGATAACTCCCAATGACTAGATGACTGGATCAAGGGATATTTTTATTGACCCTTACAATTTTTTGAAATTGCTCTTGTTCTGCCTGACTGGGCAAGTTTGTCACAAAGGATGTGGATATGTAGACTTCTATCAGCCAGCCAGAGTTAGAGATCTGCAGCTTTGGAAGTCAGCAAGCAGGCACCGGCTGCAGGTTTGACAGGCTGAGCTGATGAGGGTGGACCCCTCCGGGGATCAGGGAGCTGCACTTCTTGGGCAGCACAGCTTATTTGCCTTAGGACTGGGCTGCAGTGCACTTCTCCCAGTGGCAGGGCTGGCTCAGAAATGCTGTGTTGAGGGTCTTCAGTAGCCCCCCAGCAGGGGCTCCAACACGCTCAGCCCTGTTGTTTTCCAGAATGTTCTCTGTAGCACATCCTCTAACTCAGAGTGAGGGTTCTTTGCTTCTTGTCACAGCTCCAACGTTTTGCTGGATGAAGAATTCACCCCTAAGCTGGCTCATCCAGTGGTTCAGTTGTATCCTGTCCACAAAAGGTCAGAATACACGGTGACGAAGACCCACCTTTTCCAGGCCTCTGCAGCGTATGTGCCGGAAGATTTCATCAGGGTTGGGCAACAGACCAAGCGCGTGGACATCTTCAGCTGTGGGATAGTAAGGATTTTCCTTCCTCGTACCCCTTTGTTGACCCGTAGCTCCTTGGAGAACACAGCACACAGTTTTTACTTTTGTGTCAGGCCCTGTCAGGCCCACTGTGTCTGTGTGGTGTGCGTGCAACAGAGTCTTGGGCTTTGTGCATGTTCAGCAAAGGCTCTGCACTGAACCATACTTTCACCATTTCTGTTTTTCTTTTTTTATTGGCACTATTGGGGATCAAATGAACCTGGGGCCTTCACACGGTGCTACATCTCCTTCCCTTATATTTTATCTTGGGACAGGGTCTCCTTAAGTAGCTAAGATGCTCAGGCTGGATTCAAACCTGCAGCCCTCCTGCTTCAGCCTCCCAGAGTGCTGGGCTTACAGATGTGGCCACCTCAATTGTCTTATATTTTGAGATGTGATCTGACTGTGCTGCCTGGGTTGGTCTCAAACTAGTGGACTCTGCTGCCTCAGGTTCCCATGTAGCTGGGATCTCAGTCATGTACCACCATGCCCGGCTTCCATGGAATATTTTTATGGTCTCTGAGCTAAGAGTGGTGTGTGTGTGTGTGTGTGTGTGTGTGTGTGTGTGTGTGTGTGTGTGAGAGAGAGAGAGCGAGTATAGGTAGAGTAGCTATGATAGTATATAGTAATATATATGATTATAAAGAAATAGGATATGTGATAGAGACTGTGTGTGACCCATAGAGGCTACAGTAATTACTGAGGCTTGTTATAAAAAGGTGTCAACCCTAGCTGGAGGTTTAGCTCAGCTGCATAAGTGCCTGCTTGACAAATGCGAAGTTGTGAGTTTGATCCCTGGTACCAAAATAAATAAATAAATCTTGGGTTTGGGCTGGGGGTTTAGCTCAGTGGCACTAGTGCCTGCCTGGCAAGTACAAGGTCATGAGTTCAATTCCTGGTCCAAAAAAAAAGGTGTCAACCCTTGAAGTAAAGATATTTATGACTGTCCAAAGTTTTGTAGGCTGCGGTAATGTCTCCTGACTTCCCTGATTCTAGTCTAGGCATCCGTCTTGTTGCCTGTCTACTTGTCTTTTTCATGTCCCTTTCTTACTACTGAGACAAAATACCTGCAGCTTAGTGGGAGAGGAGTTGATCTGGCTCGTGGTGTCTGGGCTTCAGCTTTAGCCAAGCAGCGTGGTAGATGAAAGCCATTTACCCATGGTAGCCAGGAAGCAGAGACAGAAAAGTGGGGGTTGTAATGGGCTCCAAACCCTGAGAGCTCAGTCACCTGGCCAGCCATTTCCCCGCCATCTGTTGACCCATTTGTCCACAGCCACCTACCTGTCCATTCAGTGTTTGTGTGCCATCTAGTGTCCTCCTGCCACACCTGCAGCCCTTCCTTCCTGACCACTCGCCAGGCACCTAGAAAGTCACTGTAACTAAAATATAATCATGGCCGGGAGCTCACGATTTGAGTGGAGCCATCTCCAAAACGTTTCCCCGTAGAGAGACTCTCAAGGAATCCCAAATTCCTTGAGAGTGCTATAGGATGGTTGTGCTGAACAGGTTTTATGGCTGATGTGGAAAATACTAGGTTTAGCAGAGTTAAGTAGGTTTCTTTACACGATTAGTTAGCACCTCCTCCCCTTCTCTTCCCTTTTCTTTTTTTCTTTCCTTTCCAAGGGTTGGACTTGAATTTGTGATCACTCTGCCTCAGCCTCCTATTGTGCAATGACCACCCATCCCAGTTAAGTAATGTCTCAGTAAGCCTTTAATCTGGTCATTGTGGGTTCACCATGGGGGGCTGTGCACTGGCTATGGAACTCTGTTTTCTCAAAGCATCGTTCAGCCTCGCATGGAAAACACTGGCTGACCAAGGGAAAGCCTGGCCTCAACCAGCTGTACACAGCTGTGTCTGGCTGTCCTCTGCAGGCTCAAACTCTGCACTTCCCCTCTCTGACCATAGCCTCCTGTCTGTTCACACCAACCTCTAGAGGCCTCTTTTGGAGCCAGCCTCCGCCTTTGCTGGGCCTCTGTATCCCCAGCTCGATGGTGTCCTGAGCTCCCTGGAGAAGTTGCTGTATGGAGCTCTGCTGCACTGGCCCAGGCTCTTGCTCCTAAGAACCAGCCGAGTAACCCGTGGCTGCCTAGGCCTCCCTAAGCTACTTTCAGCTGTGTCACCTGCAGGGCCTCATCTCTGCCTGTGCATGTGTTACCTTCTGTAAATGAGACAATGACGTGTGAAGAGGCTTGGGATAATGTGTACACACTGGTTAGTGCAGTGTCCTGCGCATGTCGACTATTATTATTATTACTATTGTTACTATTTTTAAATTTCTGGCATGGGAATTGAACCCAGGGCCTTGTGCATGTTAACTACAAGCTGTATGCTCTGTGGCACCCTGGCCTGTTACTCTAACCTTTACACCTTTCTCTTGGTTTTTGTTCACTGAAAGCTTTCTGATTGTTTCCAGTGTCACAGTTGACTTCTTGTTCACCATCCCTTCTTTCTGGTCCCTCCAGCCATCCCCCTGGGGGCCCACTGCTCCATCTACTCCTGCTCAGCCCAGCCTCCGGTTCATGACTGTGATGTTGAGCTTTGGTTCTCCTTTGAGGAGCACACTACATTTCCCAGTGTTTTTGTTTTTTTGTAGTTTCAGGAATAGAATTCAGGGCCTTGGGCACGCTAGCCAGTATTCTGATACTGAGCTACATACACCCTGGCCCTCTCAGTGTGTTTGGCGAGCCCTTCTTGAGCCATTGCTGTGATGGGCTTGCCACTGCAGGGCCACGTCCATGTGCTCTGCCTGGTAGGACTTGGTTACTTTTCAGCAGGCTCTAGCACCACTTGCTGCAGTGGTGTCTTCTGGGGCCTCCTCCTGGTCACTGTGACTCTGTTAGTAACCTGGTCATCTCCGCAGTGTATGGGACATGACTCTGCTTCCACAGGGTTTTCCGGAGAGAGATTTGACCCTGAGAATAGGGTGTTCACTCCTCGTTACAACCTGTAGAAACCCCACTTAACAGTGGAAAGACACCGAGGTTCGGAGTTTAGCTACTTTCCCAAAGGTCATCTGAGCAGTGCAGAACAGTAGGATTGAACCCAGACTTGTCTGGCTTTAACCATGTGCTGCTGTCTCTGCTGAGAATTGCTTGGTTCAGAGCAGGCTTCCTGTTCATGCAGACATGTCATGGTCGCTCGTTTCATGGGTTCAGGTTGTGCTCCCTAGGGAGTGGAGCAGTAATGAACAAAGAGCATTAAGAAAGCTATGGAAGAAACGTGATGTAGGTGCACTGAGACTTTGCATACAGAGCTCACACCTGCAAGTGTGCACCTTTTTTCCTGAGATGAACAGGGCAGGCTTGCTGTTGCTGATGGATTCTTAAACAAAATGAACTTAAAAACTAACATGTGTGAGTCGAGCATGGTGGCGCACTCCTGTAATCCCAGCACTCAGGGGGCTGAGGCAGGCGGGTCGTTGCAAGCTCGAGACCAGCCTGGGCTACAACGTGAGCTCAAGGCCAGCCTGAACTGCATAGTGAGACCCTGTCTCAAGAAAAGAAACAAAACAAAACAAAACAAAAACTAACTTGTGTGTGTACGCATGTGTGTGTATGTGTGTGTGCGTGTCGATGGCCTCGGCTCGTGGCCAGATCCTCCTCCTCCTTCATGCCTATGTGTCTGGATGAGTGTGTTCTGTTCTCTGCAGGTGCTGGCGGAGGTCCTTACTGGCATGCCTGCAATGGACAGTGACCGGAGCCCCATATACCTGGTAAGGGAGCAGTCCTCAACAGCTAATGCCACAGGGTAGGGAGGCTGTGCCTACTTAGGCAGCCCTCAGGTGGGGGGTTTGATTTCCATTTGTGCAGAGTAGTTTTAAACCCAAGCCCCACCAATTTTTCATGCTAATGGAATTTAGGAGGCCTAGGAAAAACTCATTCCTTCTCTACCTACCAGTCAGATAGGTTTGTTCTCAACTTGGTGAGAGTGTATTTCAGCCCCTTTAAACAGGTTTTTATAATGAAAACTATACTTTTCCCTTTGTAGGTCAAAGATCTCTTACACACACGCACCCACATAATGTCATTTCAGAAATACCACACTGCAGTTTGACTCTTCTGCGTGTAAGCCACTTTACATATGTTATCTTTCTGGATTATGGCAGAATCCTTATGCTAGGGTTATGGCATTGGTCTTCAGATTAAAAAAAAGTGGGCTTGGAAATTTGCATGTGTTCTCAGCATTATTGAACCTCAGAGCGGGGTTGTAGTCAGGTTTCCTGGCTCTAGATTGAGAGCTCACTCTCTCTCTCTCCCTGCCTCCCTCCCTCCTTCCCTCCCTCCTTCTCTCCCTCTTCCCCCCCCCCGTGTGTGTGTGTGTGTGTGTGTGTGTGTGTGTGTGTCTGTCTGTCTTGTCTCTGTCTCTGTCTCTGTCTCTGTCTCTGTCTCAGGGTCTTGTATAGTTCAGCTTGACCTTGAACTCATTCCTGGGTGCTAGAATTATAGATGTGCTCCAGCACACCTAGCTATTTTGGTTGTTTCTTAAGATTGCTCTGTTTCCTCCTGGTCCCTTCTCCCTTTTCTTCTGTATGTCATTGCATGTTTGCATAAAGTGTGTCATCTATCCTATATAGATTGTGTCACAGTCTGGTTTTGCTGATGACATCCTTGTGGTATTGTGTGTGCATTTCTCTCTTCCTCCTATTTCCTGTGCTTGAGACTTGCTTTGGGTTCAGTGCTTTTCTCCAGAACACTTCCTGGGCTGTGGGTGCTTTGCATTGTGACACAGCCAGAGTGCTTGGCCTGGCGTCCTGCCTGAGGGGTGGTTAGTGGCACTCTGTGGAGAGGCTGACTTTCTGTTATGAAGTCCCGGAATCAATCCGAGACGCGTCCTCAGCTCTCTTGCATCTTGCTGGATGAGATCTGTCTTTCCACTGGGGAACTGTGAGGTGGTGAGCTGTCTGTCCTGTTGCACCTGTCAGCCAGTTGCTGTGAGCATTGTGTGATTCCATCCAGACAGTGGTGACCTCTGTATCTGTGGATCAGTCAGATGCTTCAGTTAACTGTTATTTAGTGAGTTTTCTACTTTTTTTGTTGTTTCGTTTTACTTATTTATTTTGTTTTTTTGAGACAGACACTCCTTATGCAGTCCAGATTGCCCTTGAACTCAATATGTAGCCTTGCCTGGCCTCAAACAGTGATCCTCCTGCCTCAGCCTCCTAAGTGCTGGGATTACAGGCATGTGCCATCATGCTCAGCTAACACTCTTTTAATGCTTTAAAAGATGAACACTTGAAGGTACAGCTGACTCAAGGGAATTGCACAGGAAGGTGAGAAGAGTGTCCCCTGCCCCTAGAGGTTGTTAGTCTCCAGGTGCGAATCCCTAATGGTGCCAGGCATGAAGTGAAGCTGGATCCTTGAAACACCTATTTTCTGGATGGGGAAACAGACAGAGTAGGGCTTGTGTCGTTTTGTTTTTGGTTGGGTGGTTGTCTTTTATTTCTATTTTTGGGAACAGAGCCCTGAACTCAGTGTTATTTTCCTGCCTCAGCCTTTCAGGGATGCTGGGATTACAGGTGTGTACCAGCATGTGCTGCTCTGTATTTTGGTCTTTTTGAGATGTGGTCTCACAGTGGTGCCTAGGCTGGTCTTGAACTCCTGGGCTTAAGTGATCTTCCTACCTCAGCTTCTCAAATACTTGAGATTGTAAGTGTGCATCACTACATCCAAACATTTCATTTGTTTTTTTTTTTTAAGATGATTTTTTTTTTATTTAAAGAGGAAAAAAACAAAACAAAATAAAACAGAATAAAGGGTAGCGACAATACAGTATTCCAAGGAAAAAAGGAGGAGTACAACAGCAATAAAACCTAAGAAATTATTACTTGACTAATTACATACTGACTTCTTTGAAATAGTTATTCTAATTACAAAGTTAAAACATGTAAAGTAGACATTCAATTAGTGAGACTGTTAACAGTTCTGCTCCACGATCTGACAAAAACAGCAATATGGTCATCCATCTTACCCACTCAAATATACATGCAATTATATCAATAGGGTAAAATTAAACACAACAAAACAGAGCAATGAGGATCACAAGAAAGTAATGTAAGACATAAATTTCAAAGCTAGACAATTAGAGATATTCACTCTCTATCATATTGACTCTTGTTTTCTTCCAAATAGTTGTCCAGATTGTCACATATAGGGAATTCACATGAAACAACCTAGTATGGAATTAATCTGAGCAGGACGAGGGGGACATTACAGGTCTTCAAGACCAGACATTAGGGAAGCCATGAATGGCTGTCATAATGTCTCTCATTCTCCTCAAAACA
>PVJX010025482.1:0-26933 GCA_004027295.1 Dolichotis patagonum | reverse complement strand
TTGAGTAAAAATGTAGTCTGGTAAGACTAACTCCACTGAGATTTTATCAGACCTTGTTTTTTCTCCCTCCCTGTAGTTACTTAAAAGACAGTGACAATAACTCTCAATGACAAGGGTCACTTAGAGTGTTCCTATCTGGAGACATAGTCTTCTACTATAGTTAGAATCAGGGAAGTTGAGGGAGCCACTCATTTCCCCTCATTCAACTATAAAATATCACCACCCTTATGATTCTCCACATTTAAGCTTAGGAGGTCTCCACGCCTGAGGTGGCAGATTATCAAAACAAGGGACAGAACGAGAGGCACCTGGAGTCAGAGGCATCTACCCAAAATGCAGGCACCTGGGTTGAGGGGCAAGGTCTGACCACAGTGGGAGGCACCTAGGTTAGAGGCCTCTGACTACAATGGGAGTCTGATCATTTAAATACTGGAAGCCTGAGTTAGGGAAAGTTCCTGCTGCGTTTTCTCCTCCTTTTTCCCTTTACCCTTTGCCTGTTCCTGATGCTCTGTGTCATGATCTTCAATAAATGTTGCAACTTACTACAAGGTGTGGGCTGGGCAAGTCTTTGCTGCTGTGCATAAGAAACTGGACTATTTGGGTTCATTTCACTGTAACACTTTCCTGTGTCAGGCTCTCAAATTCGAGTCTAGAAAACTAAACTACCATGAAGTTGACATAGAGCCCCCCAAAACTCCACAAAAATCATCAGTGATGTTAAATCACAAAGTACCACATTTGCAGATGTTTCTTAGTTAATTTTGCTGTTCACTGTGAAGTTTGCATTGTTTTCTATATAGATAATGTTTTCTATTATTTAATTTTCTCCCTCTTAATTCAAGTCACATTGTGAAAACTATGTTGCTCTTTAGCACATCAGGTCTTTGTGCTTACTGTATATATGATGGCTTCTGAAGAACATGTTCAATTTAAAATAATGTTTTTGTGTTTCAGGGATGGCACTATATAGCCTTTATCTTTAAGAAGTACTTCTTTGGGGAGTAGTTTTAGGCCTGAAAAGAGCATTAGAGTTTAAAGTGGTCATGTGTTAATTTTAGGATCCCTGAAAATATTTACATGCTTCTGATAAAAGAAACCAAAGCAACACATGGTTTACTACTTTGCCATTAAAAATGTAATAACTGGCCTCTATGTGATATAATTTATGTTTGAATTTAATTGGCCCTCCAAATGGAGTGTACCTTGTGATATGTTGATTTCTAATGACTCAGAGACTGATGACATTTTCAGCTCCTGATTTTTAAATAACTCAATATTATCTTACTTTGAGATTCACAAGGGTATAATTTTATTATGAACTAAAACAGAAATAAAACAGTCCTGCAGTTTGAGTTGGACATGTGAAAAGCATTACTTAAAGTTCCCTTTACAGGGTCAGGTAAAAGTATTTTTTTAATGAGAAAAATTATGAAGTATTTTCACATAAAAGAAATGTTAAAATAAGTAGGAATAATAAAAGAAGCCAAGCATCGAAAGCCAATCAAAACAGCAGAACCAATCCTTATCCTGACCGGATCACTTTCCTAGATTTATTTATCTTTGGGTCTAAGTTATAAAGATTGTATTTTTCTAGTGCTAAGGAATTGAGATGAAATATTTTTAAATTATGAAAATTTAAAGTGAAGTTGTTATGCTTTGGCCTTCAAGTGTTCTTTTTAAAAGTACTGAAGGTGAACCAGTGAAACTCAGACCTTTAAAATATCTCTAATTATTTAAAATCTATTTGTTGTCAGCATTCTCATTTCAGGTATAGGATGGTTGAAACTGGATCTGTCACATTGCAATATGCAAATTACTTTTCATTCATGTTACCATTATTTTGGGGATTGATAGGATTAAAAGCCTCATTTTATCATATAAAAATGTACCCAAGAAAGAGTGGCTCGTATGTAAAGCATGAAGTTTGAAGGGTTTGTTAAATAATGTGTTAAATAATGTAGTTTTCCCTCCAAAGTTTGCATCTTGAAGTTTTGCCCTTTCTATGAGCAGTGTGCTAATGGTATTTTCTTTTCAGTGCTAGAGATTGAATCCAGGGTGTCCTCCATGGTAGGCAAGTACTGGACCCTTGGGCTCCTGATAATGGTGCTTTAATTAACATAAACTGTGTATAAAATTTCTCCGAAACACCCATACAACTAAAATCTTTTCCTTGGCCACCATAGCAATGCTCTTGACGGAGAAGGTTTAGAGCATTTTGCTTGTCAGGACTTTGATCCTTTTGTGTATAACAAACTAATTGCTAATTAATCCTGGGATGTACCCACAGACTTGAGTGCAAGTTCATTATTTATATTACCTCAAAATTTACTTAATGTTTGAAATTCCCTGACTCTTATGCTTCCATTACTTGGTTTTATTCCTAAAACAGAACCCAAAAAAAGTTTTTTAAAAAGAGAAGTTTTAAAAATATTTTACCTCTGGGTATGGAAAAAGCTTAGTATTCTGGACCCTTGTAAATCTTTAGTATGTTGTTTATTAAAATACCTGTAATTATATATGAAAGTACCAAATTATTTCTTTACAAATTATGAGGGGATAAAACTGAAATTTCTGATGACCTCATTTAAAGGTTACTTATTTTAGTATGGTTGTTTTAAATTGCAAAAATAATTGACAGTCTTGTGGGTTATGCTCTGTACTTAACAAGCTTTTTAAAATCTTTTCAAAAGAGGAGTTGCAGCAAAATTTAAAGCTAATTTAAAGAGTCCACTTTCTTATATACATGGTTTATATTATCTACTGTAGTAAAATTGTTGTGGAGTTAATTTTATGTGCATAAATTATATGAGCAATGTATATTATAAGCATGAAATTATAGTAATAATTTGTGCATGGCTTATGCATACTGAAGCTTTTTGTATTTAACTAGTGTGAATTCTGCCTGACATTTTTGTCACTGGTTGTCAACAGTACCGGGTGGTAAGAACTTTCAGAGAAGGAGTTTCCTTATGATTTGACCGATTGGTTGCATTTGTTACCTGGGATGTGTGGGAAGTACTGGGTGTGCCATTTAAGACACTCAGCACACACAGCTGTGTCTTCAGGAAGAGAAAGAGAAGAGTCAGACAGGAGTGTGTTCATGAGGTTGCACCCCATTTGAAATCTGTCTGACAGCATGACCAAATTGATGCTTCCTTTGAGTCTTGAAACATTAGACTTCAGTGGCTGTTCTCACTGGAGATTGGGTCTGGCTGCTTGGAATGGAATACTTGAATAAGGCAGCTTAAATAACAGGGAAGTTCCTTTCTGTGTGATGCACAAGAAGCCCATGGATGGGGAGTCCAAAATCAGCTTGGCAAATGTAAGGTCATCTAGGATCCCAGTTCCTAGATCCCAGGGTCATCCGTTGGCCCAAGATGGCTTTGGGACTTCTGCTCTCACATCTGCAGCTGAGTCAGCCCCTGAATGAGTTTTCCTGGAAGCCATGAACAGCTCCTATGTTCATCTTGGTGACCAATCCAAGTTGAAAAGTAGGCTGGGAAATTAAGTATTTTAGCTGAGTATACTGTTGTTCAGAAGAAAATTGTGCTTCTTTCAGTAAAGAACTGGAGAATGGTTATTGGATGGGTAAGGACAACTTTTTTGTGTTCTCACTGGGTTTAGAAATTTCCTTTTCAAATTTTATAGTATTAGCATGAATGTATAGCAGCAGTTGTGGACAGTTTTTTGCTAAGATGTCCAATTTAGGCAGCATCATCTAAGTGCTTTCCATATTTTCAGTCATCTGTTTTCAGTGTGTGGAGATATTGCCTCTTAAAACCACAAGGTGACATTAGCAGTTCCAGGATTTGTATGCAGTTATGATTTCCAGAGAAGAGGGCTGTTCCTCCCATATCTTGCTTTATTTGGGAAAGAATCACATTCCCAGAATTGTGTGCCAGCACTCTCCATCCTAGCTTCCCTTACCTCTGCTTTAACAGGACTGACACCCATGTGCATGCCTAAAACCGCTAATATTCAGTGAAACAGAATGACCATGATTACATTTGACATTGGAGACTAGAAGTGATTTTTCTTTCAGATGGAGTGGAGTACTAAAATAAAATTAGGGCTTTGTCACAAGGAGGAAAGATAGCTGTTGGCCTCAGCCAGATATCTGATATATGTGTGTACATATGTGTATACATATGCATGTTATGTGTGCTAACATACATTATGTTTGTTTAGGATCTCTGTTATTTGGTTTTACGGTTTAAATATAAAATGTCCCCCAAACACTCATGGATGGAGGTTTGATTTTTTTATTTTTTGGTACTGAGAATCGAACTAAGGACCTTGTACTTGCCACTGCTATGGCAGGTGCTACGCCACTGCGCTATGTTGTCAGGTGAGGGTTTTCTTTCTAATGCAGCAGTGTTCAGTGGAGTGTTTAGACCAGAGGAGTTTAATTTCACCAGTGGATAAATCCACTCAATGAGACAGGAAGTGGTGGAAACAGAAGCTGGGGCTTCATTGGAGAAAGCAAGTGAGGGAGTATGACTTTGGTGATGATATCTGGTCCCTACCTCCCTTCTCTCTGGCTCTTACCATTTTCATTTTCTGGCTACCATGAGGTATGTAGCTGTCCTCTGTTGTACTCTTCTGCCATGAAATTTCCTTGGAGCTAATCATGGACTGAGTCCTCTGAAAATATGAGCCAAGATAAATCTTTCTTCTTCTGAGTTCTTTGTATCAGATGTCATAGCCATGAACAACTAACATATTTCTTTTTTTTTATTTTAAAGAGAATAAAACAAAAGAGGGCAGAACAAAGAAGATCAGGACAAAACAACATAAGCAACACAACACTTTATAATAAGACAACCGGACATTAACAGTAGCTGTCAAAATCAGCTAACATATTTCATTATGCAACAAAAGCATATTTAAAATTATGAGCTTATTACCATTGATTAGTCTACTTCCTGTAACTGTAACCAAATTCATAGAACTGGGTACTTCATAAAGAAAAGAAAATTGCTTAGCACGGAGTCCTAGAGGGTGAAGGACATGGCACCAGCATCAGTTTGCTTCTTCTGAGGACCTAACACAGATGTCATCACAGTGCCTGGGGTGTGTGTGAGAGGGAGAGGTTACAAAGAAAGATAGGAGCAGAGGGACCAGTCCTTCCCTAAATGGTAACCCTCTTCAAGAAATCACCAAGGTCCCACAAGAAGTCCATTGTCCTTCTGAGGGCAGTACCTTTAGTGACTTGAGGACTTCCCACCTGGCCCAACCTCTTGAAGTCCACTGGCCTTCACATCCTCACACTGGTATATTTAGATTATACACTGCATGGGGTAAATGTGATTCAGATGGAAGTGACAGCATAGACAGTGAAAAGAAGCTCTTTTTCCACCTCAGATGCTAGGCCCAATCCTTACAGGAAATCCTTTTAGGATTTTGTATGTATGCATATGTGGAAATGTCATAGTGAAACTCATTAATTTATACAATAAACCTGAGTTAATTTTTGTAATAAAAGCTTAAAAAAATTGTATACTCTAGAAAATATTTAGGTTTATATACTTAATGTCTTTAAAACATATCATTTCACTTTACCATTTCTTGATTAATAGATATTTAAATTGTTGTAATTTCCTAAAAAATTAATTAATAGCAGACTCCTCCTTGGGCATCTTTGAGTCTTAGATAAAATGTTGTAAGAAGAATTATTAAATCACATGATATGTGTGTTTTATATTTGCATAGTTATACCCAGCTTACCTTCAAAAGAGTTGTAGTAATTTGGGCTTTTGTTAATAGTAAAGGAGAGAGTGTTAAAATTACCAATGATGGTCAGTCAGTGGCTCACATTTAACTGATATGTTTGGAAAAAAGATATTTTTTATAGTATTATAGAGTAAAAGAGTTAGGAACATACTTTTAATTCTGTAATGCTTTAATTTTTCTTGAGATAGGGTATTGCTCTGTATTCTAGGCTGGCCTTGAACTCAGTGTATAGTCCAGGGTACCCTGAAATCATGACAATTCTCCTGCTTCAGCCTGGTGACCACTGGGATGACAGGCATGCACTACCACGCCCAGCTTGTAATACATTAATTTTTTTTCAGTTTGTGTTTCTGAGGTTTTTTGTTGATACATGTTATAGATAACCATTTAAATAAAAAAAAAGTCTTACTTTCTCATTTTGTATACTATATATAATGTATCTAGTGTCTAGTGCATGACTGGGAGAAAAACTCAACTTTGATTCAATGTATGTAGGTTCCTTTGAATTGGGGCAAATACATATTTGCTTAAATTCTGGGCATCTCAATAGAATCTTTGGGAAATATAACAAATCTTTGTCTTTGTGGCTTTCTGGGTTAAACATAGCTCTATCTTCTTGATGCTGGCAAAAAGGTTCTTAGGCAAGATTTCTGTTTAAAAAAGAAGCAAAGGGAGCAATAGGAAAGCTTCTTGCCTCTTCTCTCAGTCTGTTTTTTAAACAAACAACCTTCTCAGCAACACACTATTGAGATAATCCTAACTTAGATCAATAGTACCCTTCTCACAAGACTGTGTAGGTGGCTCAGTGGGATAATGTTTGTAAATGGCTCAGTGCAGAGACCAATGATTCATGGTTTTTGACATTATGGTGACAGTAGTAAAGTAGTTTAATAGTACAAATGTTTGCACCAGGAATTAATTTTTCCTTCACTTCTATCTGTGTGACCCAAGGCAATGTTCTCATCTGCAAAATAGAAGAACAAAATTCACTGTATTGACCAGTTAGAATGATTATCATTCTTGTCATCATTAAATTACATGTTCCTTCTTCTGGCATCATTATCACCACCTTTGCCAGCACCTGTGCCCCACACTGCTTGTGTTGTTCACCTCTCTATCCTTAGTTATATGTATGAATAAAACAGAGACAAGAAGAGTGAGAGGGGATTGTTCTTGATATAACTCCATCTCTTTGTTCAGTGTTTGTAACTACTTTTTGGGCTGTGAGTGGTTACATATCATTTCATTGCCTGAGGTTCATTTGTAACTACTTTTTGGGCTGTGAGTGGTTACATATCATTTCATTGCCTGAGGTTCGAGCAAAGTTTATTGTTATCTGTTTTTTCTGAAAGTTGGTAACATTAGGGAAGTGATTAAAATTGTCCATTTTACCATATTTGTAATTCCTATCATATAATTCTACCTGGGACATGTCTTTGATATTGAAGTATGAGAGTATAAGTACAAGTGGACCCTTGACTTACAAACCCAATGCATCTGCAAGGGCTGGTTGTAACTCGAGTTGGTTGTAAGTCAAGACTATTTTTCCTATAAGAAATAAATACCCATAATGCATTCTGAACTTCTCAAAGCACCCAAATGAACTTTTTCATAATAAAAAATGGTTCTATAATGTGCATAACTTACCAGAAACAACAATAATTTTCCTAGTGTTTTCACCAAGAAGCTTACTTTACCAAAAATAGTTTCGTACTGTACTTACCATTCAAGTTAACATCTTTGGCATTCAGGAACAGAGGATGAAGTGGAAGGTGGTTATTGTTTGGAAAGAGCGTCCCCTTCCATAAGAACATCAGGAATCTGGCTCTATGAAGTCCTTTCTCTCCTTGGGCAGTCTGTGACCCACTGGAACCTGCTTATGTTTCATTGGACCTCAACATTTTCAGGACTAAAAACTGATCTATGTTATCTGTTTCTGTCTTTTCTTCAACATTGTTCTTTTCTATTACAATTACTTTCCTTAACTTCCTTCTTTAGCTTCTAGCTTTTTTGGCGGGGAAGAATTCTGACAGCAGTAATCACAGTGATTTTATAAAGCAGTGACAGAAATCACGTCTTCAAACTTGCACATCTGGGCTCAGATTAATGCGTAAGTATGCTTACATATGTTTTTTCTGGCATCACAAGTCTTTGTTTACAACTGAATAAGTGGCCCATGTTTGGGCTGTAACTCGGGTCTTTGGTTGTAAGTTAAACCTTGTATTCTGGTTGTAACCCAAGTTTTTTTATATTTCAGGCTGGTCATAGCTTAAGAGTTCACTGTTGTCATGAGTCTTCAAAGATCAATCATAGTATATGCCGTCTATCCAAATTGTGATGAAGATGATACTCCCATTGCTTTAGTGTAGTAAAAAGTTGGCCTTTATATGAGAGAGACATCTCCTGGCTGATCACATAGTGCAGCCCTGCCCTGGACCTGCTCCTTAGCACTCACCAGCTCTCCTGATCTCTGAGAGAGCCATCAGAGAGGAGCATTTCTGCTTAGTCAGCTGACAAATGTGCACACATTTTCTCACTATGGACGTGACATTTTTTCCTTTGGGCAATACACATATATAATTTTTTTCTTGGTTCTCTTAAACACAGGCTTCTTGTAGGGAATTACTTTTCTGTTTTGTGGAGGAAATTTTGGTCTTGGTAGCACAAAGTCTTATGTGGAAATGCTGTTTTAATGTATATATCCCTGCTGGTAACCTCCTATGGCGCTTTCTCTTAACTAGGTGTCTCTTTCCTGCTTCATTTTCCCTGCATTACTATTTTTTGCTTAAGAGATTTCTGAAGAGTATTATATTCATCCCACTGGAAGACATTTGTCCAACAATTTATGTGGTTGTGGTGCCATAATGTATTCTTATGGCTGTTTCTCTCTGGGTATCGTTTTATGTTCCCGAAGAATTGCTGTCTTTGAAAGATCTAGGTGTTTAGATATACATTGAAAAGAACATGAAACAGGAGATATTGGTTTCTTCTGCATCTATGGGTACCTTCCTGTGAAACATTTCCTGGGTTTTAGGTAATACAGTAATGGAACAAAAAGCTTGTATGAATATTTTATTTTGCATCATTGTTATGAAGGTATATATCTCAAAAACAAATATAATTTGTGTGTGAATGGAATTGTTTGCAGAGGATCTGATTCATTGATTAGACACAGACATTATAATTTTAATTTTTTCATGAAAGCTTGCATGGATGTTATCAGAAAATATGTTAACCCTTTGTGTTATTTGTGTTATTCTGTTGTAAAGTGTATATTTTTTTCTGTCCATGTACTACTATTATTGTACCAAATTATAAGGCATGTTTGCCATATTGTACTGTGAGTTCTATAAGAAGTAGCACCTAGTAACTCAAGCTGTTGCTCAAAGAGAACATTGAATTAGTTTGTGATGCGCACTGGTAGAAAAGTCAAACTTCCATTTTCACTTTCGGTATCAGAACAACCAGTCTTTGTATCATTAATTGCATGTCCTAGGTTCATCTTATTAATCTAAATAAAATATATTCTTTTGCAAGTTGAAAATACAAACACTTAAAATAATGGCAAACGCTTAAGGAATATTTTTCTAGGAAATACAAGGAGAGAGCTTCTCCTCATAATGTGAAGAGCAAGCTAATAGAAATAATACTTCTAACATTTGAGTAAATTAGAAATTATGATGTCTGATAAAATATGTGACATTTTCTTTCCTTTTGAGTTGTGAGTTTTTGAAAATTAGCTTATGAATCTCTATATAAAGACATCCAGAAAGCCATGATGGCTGGTTTTTGTAACTTGAAAATATGTTTATTTTATATTAATCGTTGAGATTGTTAATGCATACTTATTATACACAGAAATGGGGCTCACACATGACACGCAACAACCCTTAGTCTGTCATTAGGAATAAATCCTTTAGAGTTATTTCTCTACTTGACATGAGGGAGTGTATACTGGGTTGACTTCTCGATGGGTAATATAGAAATCATTCTTTCCTCGCTTCCCCTCTCAATTCTGTGTCTACACCAAGCCACTGATGCTGACATTGGAACTGGCTTCGTCTTTCCATCAGAGTGGACGTATTGTACCAGATTTACACTGTAATGTACAAACCTCATTAGATGTTTTATTACATCTGTCACTGTTACTGCCAAGCCAGTAGCTTATGGAAAGTAAAATAAGCACTTAGAACTTCATGTCTTCTTCAGTCTTGGGTAGCAAATAGAAAAATTTCACTGTTACCTGCAAATATAAAACGGGCAATTGTGTTTATAGTAAAATGTCTATAATACAACCATTCTGACCATCTCCTATCTTTATTTAAATGTGTAGTATCATCTGGACTTTTACTCTAGAGATAAAATTGAGATTTTAAATTTGACATCATTCTCATTCATAACACAGCAGCCAGTTGATGGTAGGCATCACGTGGGGGAGACTGTGAAATGGTACTGAGAAGAACATGAATGCTGGTAATACCACTCTTCCACATGCGGTCATGTGTGTGTTTATATAGAATTACCAGCCATCTATCTACTATAACATTAGCTCTAAATAGATATATTTACTACAAGAAAGTATTAAATGAAGAAGCTAGAAAGTATAGTAGTGACAAATTAATGGTACTGGAAAAATAGAATTTGAAGGATGTGGTTTTGGTTAAGACACTTGGTCCTATCACTGTAGAATTTTAGAGCTAGAAGTCAAATTAGGAATCCTATTAAGGCATTTAAATTAAACTGTGGTACTCGGTCAGCACATTTTTAAGCCAAAACTATTTATCACTTCCCAGAGAAGCCAGGAAAAGTGGATTTCAGCGATTTACTTAGTTGAAATTTGGCTTTCATGACATGAAGGCTTTCTGTTTTCTTAGACTATACTGCTGCTCTTGGAGGAGCTCCATAGAGCACAGGCTTCACCAATTGTGTTTGCAATCCCTAGGTCCAGTGGGTGGCCCAAGTGTGGAGATCATTGGTTAGATTTGAAGGGAGCCCAATCTTGTAACAGTTTCCTAAGCTACTATATACATATTTTTTTTTTTAGTTTTTGTCACTGGAAATAACGGTGGTCTTTCCCCAGTTTGCCTTCCACTTTTCTGATCAAAGGCTCAATCTCATTAATGCTTCTAAGTCTGGAAAAGTATTAGTGGAAAGAAATCAAACATCTAAGGAAAAATTAACTACAAAGTTTCAGGAATAGTCCATACTTTTGTGTGGGAAAACCTCTCTTACAGCAATGTAATGATGTTGTTGAAGCACATACACATTCAGGTGCACGCTGTAAATTGCAAAATGAAATCTTGAACCAAAATCAGATAACACTGTTTATGTACCCTCCAAAGCTCAGTCAACCAAGAGTTACTGCCACAGGTAAACACAATTTCCTTTCTGGGCATTTATTATACTTTCCAAGCTACCTTAAAATCATAGCAGGACACTACTGGAAAATTCTCCTGCATTGGTGAAATTTACTGTATTTGAGAATTCTGGAATCACAGCTCTTTCTCATTACCACTATAAAAGCAGGAGAAAGGATGCAGAATATCAGTGTTGTGCAGAATTGGCTGGATTTACACCGTAGACACAATGGCTTCCTGATTCTGTCTGACAGATTCCATATAAATTTCTGCTGTAAATCTCTCTCCTTGTGGCCTTTTTTAACAACAGTAGCCAAGATACATAAACATGCAAGTTTCAATCATAATAAATCTTGTTAATTGAGAAAATCTTTCCATCCACTCCACATGAATAAATATATGGCTACCTTGAGTATGTGTGCATGATATGTGACCATCAATTCCAGCTGAAAAGGTAGAGTAGCTGCTCATACCTAGTCTTTGGGATAATAAGTTGGTACTATATTTCCCAAGGATTATATTTCAGTTCATTAGAGTAGAAAATAGCATGGAAATTCTCATGTTAGCATTTTATATTTTCTCCTTAACATTCCGTAATTATTTTCCTCTTAAAATATGAGGTTTATGATCTAGCCAAGATCTTACCTCTTTTTTGACTCAATCACAACTACCTTTTATTACTACAGTTATTTTTGTCACATATCTTTGATTTGTGTTTTAGAAACCCCTAGCATATTATTGGGGTTCAGTAAGTCTATGATAGGAGCTATCATGATTCTGTATCCAAACCAAATGCAAAATCTCTTGTAACAATGTAAAATTGTGTGACAGTGTCTAGCAGATGTCATTATACCAGCAGTCAGAAGGTCTGCTCTTTTAGAGACAGTTTGTTACGATTTTAAGGAATTTTCATTTTTGCTTTGAAAATCGAGCTCTGATATCCAGTTTTCATGTTACTTACCTTCTCCAAACCTCTATTTTCAAACTGAAAATGGGGATCCTTTTACATTTTTGAAATTATTTTGAAATTTAGCTACAGTTGGAGAAAATGGTATGGACTCCAAATTTTACATGCAGCAGTTAAACTGTGGCTCTTCCCTTAATATCAGGAGGGGCTTGGACAAATTACATTGTATAAAATGTTCACATCACTTAAAATTAATACATTTACAGACTCTATATGTATCTACAGTTTGCAGGTCATTTGCATATTCTTATATATTTTAAATTAATGTATATGTGTAAAACTAAGGAAAAGGTGATACATGTCTTTTATTAAAGAGCAAACTTGAAACATTTTCTTAAAAATAAAAATGTCCTTGCATTTTGTCCGTCAACAGTAGGATGACTCTGTCTCATAAAGCAGAATCTAGTCAGTAGCCTGATGTGCTCCAGAGCAAAACTACCACACAAAAGAGGCTCTTAACCAGCCAGTGACTCCTAGGTGTAAGAGTCACAGAGGGTAGGGTGGGGAGCTATAAAAATATCAATATTGAGATCCTTACTCAGTTGGTCTCGTGACCCTACTGAGACTGATGATTGTGGAGTCTGTTTTACCACACCTTACATGCACCATCTCAAAAAGACTATGCAAAGAGCCCACAACTTTTAAGAGGACAAATATAAACAGGACATGCCCAGTGGAAGTTGGGTCCTTCAGCTTTTCTTTGATAGCCTCAAACTGACACGTAGCACTTTGGGCCAGTGAAGATCCTTGGTCTGTTGGTTTCTGTTGAGGATCCTCCCCCCAGGTCACAGTGAGAAATCTTGGTTTTCTGAGCCCATATTCACCCTATCCCCCAAGCAAACTTTTACCCCTGAGTACTTAGATTGGGGATCAGCTGATCCTGGAGATCAATAACATGTACAGAGCTAAAGCAAAGCCAGCCTTGAGAATATGGACAGCTGAAGGAAAGACACATAAACAAGTTTTTCCAGCTCTGAGAAGGCAAGATGCCCAGGCAAGCCATACAAAGTTGCAAAGCAGAGTAGCTGAAATTGATATCAACCTCTTGAGTGTGTAAATAAATGCCCTGTGGTGGTTGAGCAGTTCTTTCCCTCTCATCCGGAGACAGGGCTCTACCTGATCCCAGCTTTCTGTGCCTTGTCTTTATTTCCTTTACCTTTCAACACCCTTCATGGTCCTCACTCCTGTTCACAGGCCTTACCCAGGGAAGTTCAAGAGCTACACTGGACACAGCACGTCAGTGATTCCTGTTGGGCTTGGAAGATTTTTCTTTTCTTTTCTTTTTTTTTTTTTTTCGGTACCGGGGATTGAACTCATGACCTCACATTTGCCAAGCATGCACTTATGCTCTGAGCTAAACCCCTGGCCCTGGAAGATTTTTTTTTTTTTATCATCAACAGATAGTAGCACCAGTTTGAAAATGTGGTTACCTTAGAAATGCATCAGTCAATGTCACTATTCATTGATATTTTCTAGAATTGGGTATGGTATATATTTTTGTGAAAAGCCAGGAAAGAAAATTCAGGGTATAGATATCTAGAGTAGAGTAAATCCAGTTAAGTAAAGAAATAATGAGAATAATTAACTTGTATAAAAGGAAATATATTGATATTAAATAAGTGTTTTATGACAGTTTAACTCTATGTGAAAAAATAATGAACATATACACTTTTTTATGTAGTTACTCAATAGCCGTGACCTTCAGCTTTGACCTCATGGGTAAGGTTTTTGTTTTGGCTTGAAGTTTACCATAGAGCAGAGGTTCCTTTTGAGATACTATTAGTGTATTTACTTCATAGCTATTTTTCTTATCTAAATACTGAAAATGAGATCTTCCTGAAATCAATGTTTGTATTGCTTTGCTCTTAGTGTTAATTCTTACATGGGTGGTAGACTTGGTGACTTAACTCCTGCCTTCTTGATCGGTTTGTGATCAGTTGCAGATGTCTGCAGAGTGGCTGCCCTGAGCTGAGTATGTAATGTGGCCTCGAAACAGAACTAATTTAATTCTCTCACATGGGTACTTAACCTTTGTCACTAATAATCCAGTGCTAAGATTATTTAAGCTTATTGGTGGCCATTTGGTTAATTCCAGAAGGCCAAAAATGAGGTGTGATTGTTTATAAAATAAAGTGACTTTCCTTTTTCATTTTTAACAAGCATACTAGGGCTTCCGCATTAAGTAAGGGTTTTGTCCACTAAAATATTCTCCATTTCCCGATGTAATAGATGCTCAGTAAATGTTGAATGATTAAGTGTCTAAATTAAAGAGGTCTGATGTGATTTGGTTGCTCTGGATATTTCTATATTCTTCTTTGAAAGGATTTTCAGAGTCTTATAGATGCTCTTGACTGTCTCGATCGAGTCAGTCTTCATCCTTTGAAGATTAACTTAATATTTGGAAAAAGTTGTGCTTTGTGAATGATCAAACAGTAACAATTATTTTATGTCTTATTTTCTTTCAAGTTTTATTTTTATTAGTATATATTTGCAGTACATAATAAACACACTTCTCCTGGGGAGTTGGTATATGAGTATAACACATCTCAATATTCTTCATCCTCTTCCTCTCTCTCCCTCAGGCCTCCCTCCATCAGAGTATGGCTCTCATTTGCAAAAGATCTTTCTCTTCTTTGTTATCCTTTATTTGCTCCTTATTTATAGTTTGGGTTTCTCATATAAGAGAAACTATGCCATATTTAAGCTTGTGTGTCTGATTTATTTAATTTAACATCATGGTTCCAAGCAGTGAGTTTATTCATCTTCATGGCAGAGTAATACTCCATTGTGTAAAAATACCACATTTTCTTTACACATTCATTTGTTGATGGACACATACCCTGCTTGAAAGATGTATCTATTATGAGTTGTGCTCTTATAAGCATGGGTATGCATGAAGCACTACAACACGATTTCGTTAACTTTTTTAGGAAGACACATAGAAGAGGACTAGCTGGGGTCAAATGAAATTTCTAGCTTTAATTTTTTGGAAAATTTCCATACTGCTTTCCAAAATCATTGTACTAGTTTATATTCCCACCAGCAATGTAGAACGGTTGCTTTTCAAATCTTGCAGTTTTACTGATATTTGGTTTTCATTTGGTTTCTATATGATAGCTATTTTTTCAGAAGTAAGATAGAATCTTGGTCTGGTTTTAAGTTGCATTTGTTTAATTCCCAGCAACACTGAACATTTTTTCATGTGTTTATTGGCCCTTTGTACTTCTTTCAGAAATTATTCATTTCTGGAGCCCATTTTTTGATTGAGTCCTTTATTTTGGGAGGATCTAGTTGTTTTTAGTTTTTTATATATTCTAGATATTCGTTCTCTGTCTGAGGAAGAGCTGACAAAGCTTCTTCCCCATTCTGTGGGTTTTCTCTTAACTCTTTTGGTTGTTTCCTTTGCTATATGGAAGTTTTTTTGATATGATCCCATTTGTTAATTTAGATTTTATTTTATTAGTATAGATGTGTAGTACATAATGTTTACATTCCTTATGTGGGGCTGATACATGTACATAACATATCCCAGTTCGTTTTATTTGTCCCCAGCCCCTCACTCCCCCTCCCATCAGAGGAAAATAGATCATTCCCATTTTTTGATTCTTAATTCTATTTCTTTTGCAGTTGAGATTCTGTTCATAAAGTCCCTGCCTCCTATTTTTTTCAAGAGTTTTATCTAGTTTATCTTCCAGTAGATTGTTTGTGTTTTAACTTTTGTATCTTTGGTCCATTCTTGATTTTGGTTTAATACATGGTAGGAAATAAGGGCCAGATTACCCAGCACTGTTTGGCAAAGAGGCAATCTTTGTTCTAGTTTATATGTTTGGCCCCTAAATTATATTAATTTTTAAATTTTTGTTTATTAAATTCCAGTCACTGGATTTTACTTCCTTACAGAGTCTGCAAAACGTTCTTTTGGGCTACACAAAAGAGGAATTTGAAAAGAATTTTGAACATTAGTAAACAGTGTAAACAGTGTAAACATAGTGAACAGTGGTTCCAAATGTGACTATTTTTTAAGGAACCAATAGATAATTTCAATTTGTATGTGAGTGTGTGTGTGTGTGTGTGTGTGTGTGTGTGTTTGTGTGTGTGTGCAGATAGAAAAGGTCACTGAATTTGTCAAATACTCCTTGAATATTCTAAGAGTGGGTGACTTCCATACAGAAAGATAGTGTTGCTACATTTTGCCAAACTTGGGTCTAGTAGTTTATAAAACAGAAGGCACAGAAAGGCTATCATAATTACATATTTGTAATATTTAAAATAGAGAATATTGTATAGTGGTGAATATTAAGTTTGCCACACAGTTTTCCTTTTTATTTGCTGTCTAGGAACTCCTGAATTTCACAGAGGGCTGCTTCCTTTGTGAGGAAGGGACTGTGGAATGTGGTAAACTATGGGAGCTTTCACAGGTTACACACATAGATTAAAGCGAGCATGATTATACTTCCTTTGTGTCCTCACTGTCTGCTTTTAGCCCTAATACAAATTTCAACAATTTAGAATATTTTATTATAAATTAATTCAAAACATTCAAAACAAATTAAGTATTTTAATTTGTTTGATAGATATATAAATATTTCAATAATAATGAAATCCAAGCGTGTCATATGTAATAATATAGACAAGAGTGAAATCTAACTTTATACACTTCTTAAATAAAACTCCTGGTAAGATCATTACATATTGTTGGAAATATGCCTCAGATTCAGTTTGTTGCTGCAGATAATTAAGCATGCAGATACCGAGAAATCTTGACAAGGCAGCTTTACCTGTACAGAAAGGTGTGCAGCACCCCTAAGGCAAGGCAGCAAGCACACACAGTGGCTGCAGCAGACTCATTGTTACCCCTAAAGAGAGAAGCAGCTGACCTTTCTAATCATTGGGTTGAAAGGTCACAGTCTATCCTGACTGGCTAATCTAAGCAGGCAAGGGGAGTGCCTAAAGGACTGATGACCTAGGTTGCTAAAAAGTTGAGGAGAGGCTATGAGAAACTGAAAATCCTCCACTGTGTTCCCTGGATCCAAATCATACAGACTTTCTTATAACTAACAACTCTAACCCAGGTGTAAAAGGTGGAGGAGGGCAGTCTAGGGTGGACCAGTGTTTAAGATGGAGATACTTCTGTTTATATCTTTTGATAGATAAGACCATATTTCTTATAATATCACCATAGGTAAGATAAATGTAGATCACTTCTGTGGAGTCTTTTTGAAAGTAGAAGTATAAAACACAATACATTTTTCAGGTAGGCACCAAGTTATCCTAAAATATTTTCATATTAGTTTTTTGAAATTTCTTTCATCAGATACTCTACTCACATTAACAGGTGATTTGCCAGAAAAAAATCCCCCCCCAACCTAAAACACCATTCCAGATCAGGTGTATATATAAATAGATCACTATAATTTGAAGTTCTGTCAGCAGTCTTTCCAACAGGCCCAAAGTATGTATTTAAGAAAATTTAATTTTTTATGTTGGCCATTGTGTTTAATTCTCTTGTCAAACTCTTTTTTTCATGAAGACAGCATTGTTCTTTACATGGGAATGGAAATCTCAGAATCATCAACATAAATCTTCTAAGACCTATGGGAGAATAAATTATGATGGTCCACAGATATGCAATAGAAATGAAATACACAATGCTGTATTAAAAATGTATAGAGTGGCCAAGGCTAGAAGACAAGCCCAAACAACCATTAGAAAAATAAAGTATGGTAGGGTTCAAGATGTATCCTTAAGGTTTTGTCTCAAATCACCACTTGAATTGTGAGGATTAACCTTCAGTCAGCAGAAATTGGGCACTTTTCCAATTTATTGTAGACTATGTACATCCAATAAGTTTCCTTCACTGCCACACTCTTGTATTTTTCATCCCAACAGTTTGAGAGCATTCACATTCCCTTATGTCACCAATAAGAACAGGACATGCTTCTTCTTCTTGATTAAATGTCCCATCTATGATCATTGTGCTGAAGACTAAAAGAATTCAAGTATCTTTTGTTATTGGTTGTTTATGATGTTCCAATAACATTTTATTCCATAAGTCTAAGAATTTAAATTTTCTACCAAGTGCTATCCTGAGTTCCAGAAGCAAATGATGTTTTCTAGATCTAATCCTTTTTGTTCTTCATCCTTTGCAAAATAAAAGCAGTACAAATCCTTAAGTCATACTGATTCTTTCAATTCTGGTTCCTTCCTTTGGCATCTGAGTTTAGTTTTTCTCTGTTGGCTCATCCTAATTCTGTCCTGCTGTACATGAATTCCAGCTTCAGGGACTCACACGATATTGCTCTCTGACATTCATGCAGTGATCATGTAAGGGCATAATTGTATGATTGGTAAAGGCAGAGTTATAGAATAATAAACTTATAGACATGTTATTGCAAGTTAAAATCAAATAGCAGCCTCTGCTCAGGCTCCTCCTCCCTGCCATGTAAACACCCTGCTAAATTCAGACATCCTTAACTGTCTGGATCCAGCTGCTTTTCTTTGCATAATGTGCTGGACCAATATGACTAGCCTCAGCTTATGTTTCCCTTAATTGAGAAAATATATTGCTTCTAATTGGCCTTAAGAATGTTGGTTGGGGTGAAGTAACCCCATCAAAGATACTTTTGACTCTGTTTGTTCTTGTTTGAACCCCTTCCCTTGCCCCCAAGATGTTACGTTATCTTATGATAAACAATTCTTTTTAAGCAAATACATTTGGAGTTAGTTTTCCTGGCAATATATCACTTACTTCAGTCCATGTAACCAATCGTATAATGCCTTATACTTCCTGCTTGTACATTATATTTAAACTGGACACAAGGCTGGCTTTTTGCTAGTAATTTGGACTTGGTCTCACTAACCCACTTACCTAATAAACATTGCCTTCTAGTTCATTTGTCCATCTTATCCATTAACCTCCTACCATGCCTAAATGCCTCCTGTATTACCTAACAATTTCACTATAGAGACCACCACTCTAACCTTAGCATCTTGAAGTAACAATGATGTGTCTTTTTGTCATGAGTCTTGAGTCAGCCACAGGGCTGTGGATCTGGGCCCGTGCCCATCTGGTCCTAGTAGCTCACTCACATGTCCGGTGGCTCAGCTGGGGCTCACACATATGGCTGTTGGCAGCAGTCAGTTGCATTGATTCAGCTGTGGATCGCTCATGGCCCTGCTCTGCTTGTTCGTTTACAGGCACAGAACCTAGTGCAAAAGCACTTTCCAGCCCTTTGCTTGTGTCCTGTGTCTGCTGCCCTGTAGGTTTAGTCTATTTAGGTGATGGAATGGGGAAACAGGCACTGTTTCATATTGGAGGAGTGGAGAGTTGTGGTCACTTTTAGAGTCCACTCTCCTTTAAACATATGCTAAATTACAGAGTATTTTAAATGAAAAGTTCCTTTTCAGAATTTCCTAACCCTTAATATTAGTTTTCTATATCTACAGATATCTTTTCTTATATAATTTTGACTTTAAATCTGTGTGTGTGTGTGTGTGTGTGTGTGTGTGTGTGTGTATGATTTTTTTTGTTTTGTTTTATTTTTTGTGGTGTTACTTATCAAATCCAGGGTCTCATGCATGTCAAACAAGCATTCTGCCATTGGGCTACACCGCCTGCCATCCAATTTATTTTTTGTCATTAAAGTCTTACTTATTCGCAGTCAGTTATGGTCCTTGGACACTGAAGATAATTTATCTTGAAATTAGTTAGATTTGTCAGTAGTTACTTGCCATGGACAGTGCCAGTACTGTTTTCTAGCAAAGCTGCCTGAATATATTCCATATGCTTAGTAACATGCTTGATTTGAGGATAACCTCTGTTACCTTGTCACCTTATAGGGCCTCTGCTTACCCCCTTCAGGGCTGTGTTCACAAGAAAGTGATCTGCACAGTGATGCAGAGCCTTGTTTTTATTTTTTTCAAAAAAATTTCATTTTAAAGAGAAAAAATTCCCAAAACTTCAAACCAAGATAACAGGAGAGTAACATAGTTAATACATTGTGTATTGTCCTCAAGATAGTTACTCAGAGTACAAAATAAAGGAGCCATCCCAAAGTTCCTCATATGCTTTGAACAAGAAGCACTGTATTTTTAATTATCACTGGTTTCCTTAAATAATATAGCAGGTCCTTGAGTGACTAGTTTCTGATGACTGGAGTAAAATGAATTCATTCTTCAGTTGAAATACAGTATGGGATTGAAATACAGAGAGGCTATTGTCTTAGTTCCTTTTTATTCATCGCTGAGACAAAATACCTGATGCCCAAAGTTGATAAAGGAAAGATTTATTTCTTACAGTTTTTGGAGGTTTCAGTCCATACTTAGTTGGCTCCAAGGCAGGGTGGCATGGCAGAGCCACAGTTCATGGTGGCTGCAAACAGCAAGGCAGAAACCAGCAAGAGAGAGAGATACACCTTCTTCCTGCCATTACCTCACATCCTGGCTCCACCCCCAATCCAAGCGCTAGACAGTGAACCAATCACAAATGCATAATGCAAAGGCATGAGGCTTTGGGGCCACTGACATAAACCATGACAGCTATTATACCCCTAATTCCTCATCACTTGCTGCATTTCCAAATATTCAGAAAGGGGCTAACACTGACATCACTGACAGCTTTTCTTCTTTCTGTGAGGCACCTGTTACTTAGCAGTGAAAAAACTATGTGTGAAGGGCAGCCTCATCTAGAAATACATCCTTAGGTCAACCCTGTGTAGCTCATTAGCTTCCATCAGGTGGTTCACTGACATGAAGATGGGCTGTTGATGGTTACAAGCTTTGATGCACAAGGGTGTCAGCCACTCCCTTCTCTCCTGTTCTCAGCTGTGTGCTCTGTGTCTCCTATGGGAACTTTCATACTCTTTATCCAGTCTCACTAGCGTTTCTTTTCTATATAATTTCTGTCACTGTGTCACACCACAGGGAAGAGCCTCTCGTAATTTTTTATTTTTATTTTTATTTTTGCACTTAGGGTTCTTGCTCTGTTACCCACACTGCTCTTGAATGCTTCAGCTTGAATGATTCTCCTGCCTCAGCATCCTGAGGAGCTGGATGCAGACCCATACCACTGTGCTGGGTTCCTCATGCTTCTTACTTGGGAAGGTCTGTCTTCCAGTTAATAAAGATTTCACATGTGATGACTGACATTTCAACAGTTTAAGCTCTAGAATTTGGGGGAATATTTTGTTTTCCTTTTGAAAGAACTTTCGCCTTTCTTTCTAGCTGTAGAGGTATAATACTGAAAGAAAGTGAAAGAAAATTCCTGTTCTTCATTGGTATTTCCTGATGTAGATGTTCCTTTCTCCTGTGTATACTTTGTAAGCTCATTTCACTGGCCTTAGAATATCTAGAGATTTTGATTATCATCCTGTATATGAGTTATCTTGTTCCTACTCAATCAAGAAAAAATGAGATAACTGAATGATAGGCTATAATAAATAATGAATAAACATGGATGGCCTCTCCTTCTATTTGATCTTCAGTAGTCCTTCAATCAAGGTTGAGAAGTATAAAAACCTCTTTTACAAATGTTCATTTTTATTGGTATATGTTAGTGATAATTAGCAATTATATTTATCTTGGAGGAACTGGAACATATGCGTATTATATCTGAATCACTTTTATTCCATCCCCTTCTGCCATCCCCTCTCCACTCACCCTCAGGGGCCCTCCCCATCTTTTGCAGTTACTTGAATTTTTCTTCATTCACATCAGGCACAACCTAGAATGTAATCTCCAAAGTGCGTTTGTTACAATGACACCACTGATGTATTCAGTACCTGTATGGCTCTGTGTAACCCTTTGCTCTCCAACAAAAGCTTATCCAAGCTACTACAAATGTGGACCTCCTATGTAATTTTAAATTTGCTAGATGTTATCGTAAAAGTGAAACAAATGAAAGTAATTTTAAGAATGTATTTTATCTACCCCTATGCATTCAGTGTTTTATTTCAACATATAATCAAGTGAAAATGATTGATAAAATTCTGTACCTTTCACAGCAAATCTGAGTGCAGATTTATCTCACACTTGCAGTGTGTCTCCAGTGCTGAGCAGAAATGGTGGCTCGTGTCTGCTTTATTGGACAACTGAACCTATGCATGAAAAACTGTCAGCTGGTACTCTTACAAAGTGATATGTCTTTTCTTTAATTTTTTCTTCACTTTGGTCATTTTAAGTTCTTTTTTGTGAGCAGAGTGATAACAATAATGACTGTCATGCACTGAATTTGAGTAATGGGCAACTAGGAGGAGCCTTTAGGGATCAGGGAACCATCAGGAATGTTTGCTCATGTAAACCACACATCATGATTCATGAAATCATGGCATCAGATATTATATTTATTTTTTTATTTTAAAGGGAACAAATCCAAACAATAAAAAGAAACAAAACAGTGATAAAACAGTAGGAAATGAACAATAGTTACTATATTGCCTATTGCTATCCTCTAAGTAGTTGCTCAGATTACCACCTTTAGGCCTGCAAAGGCGATCAAACAATACAAGCATTAGATTGCTTCTTTACTTCAGTTGTTATCATCTCAGCCTGTGTTCCTCTGAATCAGCCAGTTGCTTACTGGGTGTGGGGAGTTGGGGGATTCTTCTCTCCCAGCCCATATGCTGGCTGTCTCAAGGTGGTGAGGTATGTCCTCCTTTTTGGTTTTCCCTGGCTGGCAGGGCTGCCACTGGTGTATGGAGGGGTATGTACGTTACTTCCTATCAGATACTATTTTTAAAATTTCATCAGATTTGGTGTCAGTCGATATGAGACCTCATCCTAACTCCCTCTGTTTCTGTGACTTTGGATCTCTTACTTCCTTTCTCAGCACTTTGCCCTCTTCACTTTTATATTTGCACCCCTGGAACCCTGAGTACAATCTAGTACAGTGCTCATCTTCTAATCAGATTTCCAGTAAATATTTATTGCACCTGCATAATGCATATGGCACAGGACTTGAAATCTTCAATTTTCTTGAGTTCAGGATTTCAGAAACCAGTTGGGCCATTGGGTCATCTAGGGGCAGCCCCAGACTGGGGCACAACTGTTGACAAATAAGCACTTGGTGGGTAGACTGTGATGACAGTGATGTAAGTGACAGGGCTTTGGGAGACTGAGTTGGTTTCCAACAAAGTATCTAAATGTAAAGTATTACTGAAACATTGAAGTTAGGCTTCCCTGAGTTAGGTGTGTAATGCTAATTGACATCAATGGGAGTGGCACAGACATCAAGGGAGAGCAGATCTCTCAGTATATTTAAAAACTTACTTTCAATAACCATCTGGTATGCTTTACTCCACAGAGGCATATGTATACTTTGTATAAACTGAATGCTGAATTTTTATGTGTGTTTTTCAATCAATATTTGAGTTTTCTTGTTGGTAGTATTAGCTTGAGTGACTGTCTTAATCATAAATTTAATATTAGAATTTTATCTTGGTAAGTTTATCAGAATTAGAAATCTGATTAACTATCTGAAATGAAACACTTTTATCTAGAAGTAATCAGGGATAGGGATATCTTCTGTTACAATTTCATTTTGCTTGTTATTTGATGTTTTTTAAAATTAGTTCTTTGAGATACATTCAAAGGAAAGATGTTTCTAGTATTACAATAAAACTATTAATGGGCCCATTATAAGGAAATTAAAACCCTATCTTTTTGTATAAATAAGGAGAAAAATGTAAAAGTAACTTCCAATTATCTTTAATTGTATGAAACTTTCTTTCATTTATGTTATCTGTCTTTCTTTTTATTACCAAATAGCGCAATTATTCCCTTTATGTCAGTTTTATATAAATGGAACTCTAAATGGTTTGAATTTTGAGTTCACAATTATTACAACCCTTATAATCCTCATAGCTCCCCTCCCCACTTTTCTTCCTTGTCTCTCTCTAAATAAAGGAGCATGCAGCCACTTTCCTATAAAGATTATCTTGTAATCCTTCTCAATCATAATAACAACAAAAAGAAGTTCTGTCTTTACAAGAATCAGTATGAATATTCCTGGTATTATTTCTTAGTATATTAATACATGCATGATAACTGTGATTACAGTGTTGCTTCAAAGTCCAAATAGGAACCAAGGATAAATTAAGGTTATGCATTTTTTATTAGGCCTAGCATGTACATAGGAGCAAGATTCTGTAGCAGTATTTAAAAGTGACTTAATGTAATTAAAGAATGTATTTTGAACACGTTTGTTTTCATACTATCCATGAATCATGAATAGAATTTTATGTAATAAGGTTAGCAGGTATATAATATCATTAGGTTCCCTATCATCACCTGTATTTATGTTTCCTTTTGTATAATTTCCAAATCTCTTATAGCAAGATACTAAATTTTAAAGAAATCTAACCTTCATTAGCTCAAAATTGACCAATAGTTTCTAGATCTTATTTAATGTTTTTGTCTGTTGATTTCCTAGTTAGAATATGGACTCAAAGCCACCTTCTTAGAGCTATTTTTCTTATGGAAGTGATAGATTTTCATGGACTGCTGTCCTCTGCCTTTCATCCCATCTTTGTGATTTAAGATAAAGCTATGCAAGATGACCCATCCTCCCATGTGAAGGCTGTGATCTCACAGAATCCTGTGTGGCTCATTCTTACAGTCATACCTGTCAACTACTTGTTTCACATATTAGATAAAATTAATTCTATGACTGTTCTTATCTATTTTTATGTCTTCTCCCATTCACAAGACTTTAGGGTTCTCTGTTGTCTATCACATTAACTTGGGTTTCTCAAGATGACATTCAAAGATTTCTAAAAAGTTCCACTCAGCTCTTTCTAATTCTCAGGTCTATTTCTGCAGGTACTACATGTCAGTCAAGCTGGGCTATCTTCTTAGAAGATTAAATCCATCCATTAAGAGATAGAAAGATTTTAAACTGTGATGCACCACTATAGCTGTAACTATATTCTTCGCTGGTTCTGAATAAGTAAACACCAATTACTTCAAAATTCATGTTTAGAAAAATTGTGTCCTGTGTTACATACTATGAGATTAGTACAAAATTTGATACTTGATTCAGGTGACGTCAGATGAAATGAGTTGTCACAGCCTGGCTGACAACAGCACCTGCATGGTGCTGATCAGGTTTCCCCCACGTGTCTCCCTTTTCTGAAGGGATTCTGTGGGCTGATAGGAAATAGACTTTTTTTCTCCTGATACCACTTTGGCTCAGCAAGTCTCCCTTGAAGTTAATGGAGCTATGTAGGTAAAATAATCTGGCTCAAAACACTTGAATAGCATTTCCTTAAATCAGGCAAACTATGGATAGTATTTCATAATGAAGCATTTTTGTTTGTAATTTTGGAGTAAAGTGAAGTGATTTAGGGAATGTCTTTGACATTAATACCATTTATATAGCTGCAAACACCACACGTTAGAAGATTCCTGTTGGTGAGTTTTTAATTAAACAAGAGAACATTTTAGATAATGTTAAATTTGTGTTTGTTTATACAGGGTTGGAGCACAGAATTTAAAATATTTTTGTTCCTTTTTTTAAGCTTACATACCTCCAGTATAATGCAGACCCTATATATGTATATGGAAATAATTAAATACAGAAAGAAGTACAGTCAATTTGTGAGCCAAAAAGATGCTTAAAACATGCATATAGGCTTGAATATTCATCTAATGTTAATTGGAATATTGGTTTTCATTTAAAGATGCCAAATCTTCAGAAAAGTAATTGGATTTAGCTTCCTAGTTAGCAAACTACTTCAAATCCCTGAAGTATCCCACATCTAAAACTAGTTTTTTCTGATTCTATCAAGTTTAATTATGAGCAGAACAAGGACTTAGTTTTTTTATACTTAATATATTCTTGAAAATCTTTCAGCACTGTACCTTGTCCACAAACCTTGAGTCAGTTTCACTAAACAGACAGTTTCCATGTGTTACAGTAGTACTGTAAAAATATGCAAAACTCTCATCGTGAGATAAACATCATTTATTGTTTTTTCTTGTACTAAAATTTAAACTTAGGTTTTGATCAGGTTTTAAGAAAAAACAAAGGGGGTATATATCATAAAGTCTTACATGTGTACTTCACTCTTTAGTGTCATACTAGGAAATGTATTTTGTACTGGTTTTTGAGTCTTGAGAGTGTTAGTAAATCTACTAATCAGTGTGATGTGCCAAAATATTTGGAATTTGGAAAAAACCTTAGAAATAAATGGAGTTTCTTATCATCAAAATTGAAATTCTATGACTAGGAAATTCAATTTAAGGGATTTCTTGATTAAATACTCAGTGACTGTCATCTGTAGGGATTTTACTGACTATATTGTGATTCACACCTCATAGAGCATGATTTTCTTGTGTAGATACAGTTATTAAGATGGACAAATATTACATTTTAGTCTTTTACCATTGAAAGCAATCACTTAAATATTTGAAAATTAAAATGATGCTTGCATGAAATAAAAGCTGGTGCATTGTAGATAACCCTTAAATTAAAATGCATTATCACAGGAAAAAATTTTGAATGATTTTAATAATAGTTAAAAGGGGCTACATAGCTTAAAAAAGAGTATTCTAATGTATTTTTTTGATCAAGGATCCATATTGTTAGAAAAATGCATAGTTATTTTCCCATGTCACTTCTTTTAGGAACCAAAACTATCAAGTAAGTACTATACACTTGAGGTGAGTGGACTTCAGTCCATTTTTAGCTTATCTCCAAGGTAACATGGACTTCAGACTCAGTTTCCCACCCACCCAAAGCCAAGTGCAGCACGTTCAGCTGTACCCATTTGTGGAATGTTCTGTGTTAGGGGAAAAGTATGAGCTCACAGGGCAGATTTATTTCAGAACAAACCTAAGAGGGACCACTCTGGCACTAGAGACCAGACTGGCTACTCTCC